>JAQISU010000030.1:47500-95000 GCA_029339505.1 Unio delphinus | reverse complement strand
AAGTCGGTTTTGACTTTATTTTTAGATTAATACATATTGTCTAGAAAAATTTGTAATATTTATCAAAATGAATATCCCGGATATAAATCACTTTGTTGATGGTGTATTAAAATAAACTATATTATACACTGTTGCATTTATTTTATGCGTATATTTGTAATAATCAAACAATAGTATATATTTTTTTTAATTATACAAATAGAAATATTTAAAGTCAACAAATTGATATAAATAAATGTCGTTATATTCCAATTTTGTAAAGGTTAGGTCACAACTTATTTCATATTATATGTATTATCTTCTAGAGTGGTGAATAGAATGTATTTATAAATGTAATTATGATACAAGGTGGGGTAATGTAATTATGATACAAGGTGGGGTAATAAATTGTAGCAAATCGGAAAAGAATTGCTGTGTATTTCGATTTACGTATGTTATGTATATTACAATGTTGTACCCTAAGTGTTGTATCTGACATATGTGCTACTGCTTTATATGGCGAACACGGGGAAAACAGATAGAACTTTTAGTCAACATTTATGCATATTGTAACAAAGAATCAACTAAAGCAGAAAAGAGTAGAAAGAAAGACAATGCATGTGACTGATATGGTTTAAAAATACACTTGCCTATGACCTAGTTCGTGTGCTGCAACGTTTGTCGCCCTAAAATAATCAGATGAATGAACAAGCTCAACTCTATAACCAGGCACACAAACCATTCCTGGGTAGGAAATAACTTAAAATAATTACAGAAAACATTTTTAATCAAAGATGCCGTTCAACTGACGCACGAATCCATACTTTTGTTAATTTAATTTACTTTAGACTTTAAATCAAATGGAATATATCCCATACATCAAATATACTGGTGAATTGTAAAGCTAATTCTAAAATCATTGTGTTGACATAAACAGGTATAACAGTATATATATATATATATATATATATATATATATATATATATATATATATATATATATATATATATATATATATATATATATAAAGAGTGAGAGAGAGTGAGAGAAAGGGACAAAGAGATTTTAATGACATTTCTATTACTTTGCAATATTTCTCCTTTCCAGATATGGTTTTAGCTGATTCTGAGACAGAACGTCTTGTAAAGGAAACCTGTATGGATTCACAGTCGTAATAGGGTAGATCCATAGGTTCTAAAGTCTTTAAATCTGTGCAACATTCTTCAATCGGTTTTTTTAATGGTTTAAATATAATGTGTCATGATCGCTTTGTTTTGACTCGTATTTCTTGTATTACACCTTTTACAAAGTATTTAACATTATTGTTATATTATTATAATGTGTAGACTGACTTACCTAGTGAATGTTTAAACGAAATCATAAAAATATATGACTAATTCAGTAAAAATAGGTAGTTGTTATAAATTAAATTTTAATATAATATATTAATTATTGATTGAATACTTATTCATTTATATGATTATAAGTATTATGCCCGTTTTAATTTTGTACTATATAATTTGAAATTGTATAAAATATTGAACATGATTTAAAAATATATCAAGTTATAATATATTTAAAATTATTATTTATTCATCATACTAATATTAATATAGTGTCTTATCTCAATTTCTTTATAAATGTTATATATAGTTTTCAAATGAGATATATGTATCTTTCATAATTATTAATTGTATCCATACCAAAATTGTTTATATCTACTGTATATGCATTTTCCCCAAGTAAATTATTCGTTAAAGAATAAAACAATTGCGCATGGAAAATATTGGTTAAGACGCTATCATGCTTTTATTAATAGTGTTTCTATCAACGGTCACTTAGAAAAATAATTATATTTAATGAAGTAAGCAATGAGATTGTATTCACATTGTACGTGTTGGTGTTGCTAATTATATAATTTGCTTCTCGGGAACTAATTTAATTTTAGCTTTTATTTATAAGGCAATACATTCAACATATAAATATGTATAATTATGCTTATATTCTTGTTATACTAATCTGTCAGGACAAAATCACGCTTTCCTCATTGAAAGTCCTATTTTCTTCTCTGCACATGCATTGTCATGCTAACACGGATATATTGTATATGTCAGCGTGCGTGCATGTGTTCTTCAACTGATTAAAAACGGCTTTCGAAACCATTGAATAAACACTATCCAAACTAGGGAATCTGAGCTGATCACAATATGCTATCAAGTGTATATTTTTATATTGTATACAATTTGTGTTGCTCGTCACGCTGCCATGTTTAGTTTATATTTTACGTTTTCGTTCCATCGCATGTACATCCATTAGTAAACGAAAGCTTTTAGTTCTAAATTCTGAGTGAATTTGCTACCAGCAACAATTTTTGAGTATTAAGGTTAATTAATAAGTTCAAAAAAACCCACCAAGGTTCTACGTACACCTGAAAGCAAACTGTTGAACAAACAGAAATGGAGAATAATGAATCAGTTGAATATGGTTAGGGCTCTTTATGGCATTTGATACGTTTGTAAACTTTCAACCTATTATAAATATGAATACTGAGAAAAATCCATTGTCTATGGTTGATGTGAGAAATATTATGCCAGGAACAATCAAACATTTTATGCGTGAGGGTTTTGAAATAAGTATAAATCGAATAACCCGGGTAATGCTTACAAACTGAGAATCAAATGATAATACTGAATACTAAAATGGAATGCCGTGACGAAGAACAATTTACGTAAACGTACACATTCTTGGAGAAATTAACCACTAACATTAATCTGAGATTGTGTTCGTTATACATAAGTTATCGGTTCGACTTTGTATGCCTAAAATGATAGTACAATCTTTACATCACACGTTCTGTATACATTCTCTACCAAATCAGTTGGAAACAGCTTGAGTATACCATAATTTTTAATGGTTAGTAACTCCAAAATAATAAACCAGTCCATGGTGTGCATCTTGGATAATATAATTGCTATGATACGTTTCACCGAGAAGTAGTGAAACAGAAAGATTACGAGAGAGAGAGAGAGAGAGAGAGAGAGAGAGAGAGAGAGAGAGAGAGAGAGATAGAGACTGTACTTACCGCCAATCAGAGTACTTCTCATGTGACCTTGATACATCGTGTGTCTAAATAAAAAAAACCATAGTAATGTGTATTTCCACAACATACCGCAAACCTCAACCCATATTTAAATTGTTTTGTTTACTTGACATTTTGACGTTCAGTCACAATAGACTAGCAAATGCTTAAGGACCTATGATATTGCATGCAAAACGTTCTTTAACAATTAAGGTCTACTCTTACTTAAAAGTAAATGAGTGTAATGCATTAAAATCGAAATAAAGATTGAGGCCTTGCGTGGAATGTGACTTTAAACAAATGTGATAATATAATAACTTTGAAATCTATATTGACATTCTTTCGTTAGATTCGATGTAAAAGGAAACGGTTTTAATTTAGCATATGTAATAAATATTACGCAACACATGGAAGCGTTATGAATGCAATGTATCCGGCAAACAAATACTAACGAAGAATAGCACTCTTTGAAAAGAGGACAAGTTGTCTGAGGTTCTCATATACTATGATATCGCATGCAAAACCTTCCTTAACAAAGATATAATTAGGTTGTATTTATTGAAACAAAATGTTGGAGTCTACTGTTTTGAGATTGATTAGTAAATCTAGAGTTTGCTTTGAATCGAAATATTAATAGAATTACAATACAGATACGTACATAGAAAAAGATTTCGGAAAACGTCAGGTCCGAAAACTGGATATGAAAATACACATGTTGTAAGAGAGAGAAGAATCAATATCCAGGGAAATAACATAAATGTAGAGTGAGATTAAGAGTAACAGAAAGACGAAGAGAAGCATATATCAACAAGAAAAGAAACAATTTTACCAAAAGACTAGCTTTCAAACCGAAAAAAAAGTACATCAGGACATTCCAGATTTTGATGACATTGCTGAAAACTTGAAATGGCCAAGACAGCCATATACCTTTGTATTATGTAGCGATTGTTAAAGATTGTTAAAGTTTATACCTAAAAGTGTTAATTATGAGTTGATTAAAACATGTATATTGTAGGGGTAAGATTTGCAACATGATGCATTGTTACAAAGGTTTACGAAATTATTAAAATATGCTATATGGCAATCGACTCAAAAGTTTAATAAATAGGGAAAAATACGATATGAAATTATTTATTTCTTTATTCTTTCTAAATCAACCTGGTCCATCTAAGACGTGAAACTTAATTTCAGCCAAACGTAATTTAAAAATAAAAATCAACGTATTTCGCTGTGGTGACTAACTAACTACTGTCATGTTTTTTCTTTATTCATGTCATCTTGCTCATGACTCGAGCTTGCTCATACATATATGAATTCAAAACAATCAGTCATGTCACTTAACAACGGATAGTAGTCTTCGACCAGCTCTGTTGATTGAAATAACATTAGAAACTAAAATGGTTTTTCGAGTACAATTATTACGTACAAAAAACTTAGATAACAACATGAAATCAACATTCTGCCAATTTTATTCGCTACGTTTTGTACTTTGAAAAGGTCAAGTCCACGTAACGTTAAGTTTACGATGGGCTCGATTTAATGATTGACTTCTAATAAATATGTTTCAATTACTAAAATTATGATATATATGTTATACTAATAAACAAGCAATAACTCCAGGAAATAGGATATAAATTATATACATTAAACGGTCTATACTTAATTTGTGTAATTGTAATTTAGCATGTACTTTATCAGATAATGATCCTAAATCAATGCAAGAAGCAAACACAGACGTGAAAGCAAGGACCATTTCAAATTATCAAAACCAACATTAACCTTTTCAGGAATATTCTACAGAGATTTAATATTAAATAGTACGCTTTAGTAGGGGCTTAATCACAAAGCATTTAAATCTAGCACTTAACAGTATACTGCTACTTTGTTCATGATGCATACGTTTAGTTAACAAGCAAAATTATCCTAGCAAACGTGTGATGGATTTTTCTGTGTTACAATGCACACATAATTTGAATGGACCTCACAAAAATGCGCGAAATGATGATTGAAGCACTTAAAACTTATTTTAATCTAGTGAAAGTAACGTTCACTTTTCCATTGCACGTTCTAATTTCATATTGAACGAGAGATACAAACGTTGCATGAAAATATGATTCGCTATTTATGGGAAACGTTTAGGATTTGTCCCCAAAGATTAATATTCGCAGTAATTTTCCGTTGATAAAATGTCTTGTGTTTATATAAAATCCTTCTATACTAGAATTGTTTCATGAAGAACACATCTATTTCGGACATGGTTATACACATGTACTGGTCCCAAAACATACTAACTCATAGTCTAGTATTCAAAAAAATTGCAGTGCATCTGCACGCCATCCATCGGCTGATTTCTAGCTGCTTTACAGCATTCTATTAGGCTAAATCTTGTTAAAGAAAAGTGAATGAATTGCTTTTGCTAAGGCCATACAGAGGCAAGCAAAATGTACTTACCTGTATAACTTTAATATTGCTCTTATTTGCCTTATATTGTTTATTGTTCCCTTTCACCCTTGTATCCCACGAACGTGCATCAGATCACCTCTGCATTATATGCTATCTCGACGTATCAGGCCCTATCTCTCTGCCCATTATTTGTTACTAACAGAAACCTCCGTATGATAAGAACAACCAAATGCATGCATAACATCCAAGAAAACCTAACAACTTAACTACATCCTACAGCAGAACAACTCGACAACAGCCTGCGTACATTCCTTTAAAAACATGTCCCAGCCTCCAAATGCAGAGTATCAATAAAAACGCATTTTCCATGGTACAGCAGTGTTAGAGACCAGCTTCGCACTTCTATAAGACATCGCCCAGAAACAGAGAGGCTTTTTCATTCCACCAGACTCACTATTCATAAACATATCTATGAAGCCGCTATGAAGAAAGTCACAAATATAGTCCATTTATTAATATCACTCTCTCATCGGGTGAATTTGCATCAATTTTCAAAACTGCCATCGTACAGCCTCTGCTGAAGATACCAACATTTGACCATAACGATTCAAACAACTACCACCCAGTTAATAATATCCCATTGATATAACAAAATCTTAGAAAATGTTGTTCTAATCCAACGTGTATCTTTTTTGAATTGCAACAATACTAAACTACTTTTTCTGCAAGTATTTAATGACATTCAATCTGCTTTGAATGGTAGAAAGATTACTGTCCCTACCCTATTTGATTTGTCAGCAGCATTTGGCATGATAGACCATGATATATTACTTCAAAGTCTCCAGCATATATTTGACATTCAGAATATAGCCTTACAGTGGTTTAAGTCCTACATAGCCAACATGACACAAATTGTATCTACAAATGGAATACATCTAGGTAAGTTGACTTATGTTTTGATGTGCCTCTGTGCCCTGTTCACATCATTATATACACTCAGCCGATCTCAAATGTCATAGATCATCACCCAGTGTCTCACCAATTGTACGCTTATGACACCAAAATGTACAAGTCTAGCCACCTAACTGAAATTGATGATGAAACCCATGGAATAGAGAGGTGCATTTCGGATGTGAAATAATGGATGACATTTACAAACTGCAGATAAATGATGAGAAAACTGAGGCTATTCTGGTAACAAATCAAATACTTTCTATTTCACTTCCTTTACATCAGACAATAAATATTATCAACACCAACATTAAATTCACACAGTCAGTACGAAACCTAGGTGTTACTCTAGACAGTACTCTCATATTGTACCAACATATCATAAACATATTCAAGGCTGCATATCTTGAAATAAGACGCATAAGCTCCATTTGCAAATATGTTTCAGTTTATGCCACTTAAAACAATTCTTTGTTCATTAACACTTTAGAGACTGCTGGACTATTGTAAATCGATTCTGTCTGGTTCGTCACAGTATCTATTCCAGAATCTTCACACAGTTCAAAACACAGCTGCTCTGATCATCTTTAGAGTACCTCGATCAGAGTAGACCTCACCAATGCTCTGCACAATACACTGACTATCAATTCCATACTGAACAAAACACAACCTTTCTTATCTGTGCTATGTTTAACTGACATAAACCAGTCCAACATACCTATCCGGCCTCACCCATTTGACGTATACACCATCAAGATACTTACTCTCTTCTTCTGACAATCGTATACTGATTGTTCACACTATGAAAACGAAGTCATATAGACAGCGTTCATTTGCATACCAGGGCAAGGCGATGTGGAAAATGTTGCCCATTGAAATTAGACATAAAAACACAGTGGTCCCTTTTAAGTGTGCTCTTAAAACTCTCCTTTCTCTACTGCAGGAACAAACTGAGAGACCTAATAATGTTTTGTATCTTATACGTTTCCAACATGTCTTATGTTTTCAAATGTCGTGGTTTTTGTTATTTGTTTTTCTGTAGTGTATTTATTGAAACAAAATGTTGGAGTCTACTGTCTTGAGATTGATTAGTAAATCTAGAGTTTGCTTTGAATCGAAATATTAATTGAATTTCAATACAGATAAATACATAGAAAAAGATTTAGGAAAACATCAGGTCCGAAAACTGGATATGACAATACACATGTTGTGAGAGAGAGAAGAATCATTATACAAGGGAATAACATAAATGTAGAGTGAGATTAAGAGTGACAGCAATACGAAGAGAAGCATATCAACAAGGAAAGAAACAATTTTACCAAAAGACTAGCTTTGAAACCGAAAAAGTACATCAGGACATTCCAGATTTTGATGACATTGCTGAAAACTTGAAATGGCCAAGACAGCCATATACTTTTGTATTATGTAGCGATTGTTAAAGATCCTCAAGTTTATACTTCAAAGTGTTAATTATGAGTTTATTAAGACATGTATATTGTAGGGGTAGGATTTGCAACATGATGCATTGTTACAAAGGTTTACGAAATGACTAAAATATGCTATATGGCAATCGACTCAAAAGTTTAATAAATAGGGAAAAAATACGATATGAAATTATTATTTCTTTATTCTTTCTAAATCAATCTGGTCCATCTAAGACATTAAACGTAATTTCAGCCAAACGTAATTTAAAAATAAAAATCAACGTATTTCGCTGTGGTGACTAACTAACTACTGTCATTTTTTTTCTTTATTCATGTCATCTTGCTCATGACTCGAGCCTGCTCATACATATATGAATTCAAAACAATCAGTCATGTCACTTAACAACGGATAGTAGTCTTCGACCAGTTCTGTTGATTGAAATAACATTAGATAATAAAATAGTTTTTCGAGTACAATTTTTACGTACAAAACACATAGATAACAACATGAAATCAACATTCTGCCAATTTTCTTCGCTACGTTTTGTACTTTGAAAAGGTCAAGTCCACGTAACGTTAAGTTTACGATGGGCTCGATTTAATGATTGACTTCTAATACATATGTTTCAATTACTAAAATTATGATATATATGTTATACTGATAAACGAGCAATAACTCCAGGAAATAGGATATAAATTATATACATTAAACGGTCTATATTTCATCTGTGTAATTGTACTTTAGACATAAAAACACAGTGGTCCCTTTTAAGTGTGCTCTTAACACTCTCCTTTGTCTACTGCAGGAACAAACTGACAGACCTAATAATGTTTTGTATCTTATACGTTTCCAACATGTCTTATGTTTTCAAATGTCATGGTTTTTGTTATTTGTTATTTGTTTTTCTGTAGCGTAGTTGTTTCATTATAGATGTTGTAAAGTGCTTAGAGCTTCTGAAGATTAGTGGCTATACAAGGTTCTCATTATTATTATTATTATGATTATTATTATTATTATTATTATTATTTTTATTTTTAGCGTTACAGGAGATGAAATATATATACTATGTATGGTTCAAATGCATAGTTTGATGTCATTTAAAGGATATATAATTATGATTGGTTAAAATAATTTAGTTGATATGCGACTAAAGCTAGAAATACATGATGACCATATCCTGGCGTAAATAATTACATCCATTATCGAAAGTAATTCAGAAAAAGGTTCATTACTGGATCAAATGTATTTCAAATTGATCTCACCTATAGCACACACCACTACAATTGCTTTGTCATCCAGTGAACATACATTGTGTCGTAATAACGCAATTGCATGTTTATCACAACTAATTAAACTTTCAAAGGCAATAGGGAATATGGAAATATGTAGGCTGTTTCAAAATGTATTAAGCTTAATTGAGAAAATATTAAAATGCATATTTACAGCTTTCGTAACATGTTTGAATCTACCACTATTGTATCATGAGCGTAATCATTATATCCCCAATGTAAATGCACTTACCGTGTAAAGAGTATAATTTGGTCGTATTCTTTCAAGTGATTGAGTGCACCCGATAAGTCCAAGTTACACAGATCAATAAGATAAGCGGTTGCATTAATCATTGATGTTTCGTCAACTTCTTCCTCCCAAGACAAATTGTGTGGAAATTGTGTCTCCGACTTTAAAAGAAGGAAATGCATGGTAATTATTTCGATTGAGGTTTTCGTCTGTTGTTGCTAGTTACAGAATATCAATTGAAAACTAGCCATACGAGAATATGAAGAATACATAATAAACACATACAAAAATAATATTGAATAATACATAATTAAAACAGAAATATAATATTGAAGCATACATCATTAAGACCGACAAATATAATATGATTTGCAATAAAGAAAGTAAAATATAGAGATGAATAGGAAAAAAAAACAGAGAGACGGTAGAACGGTTAAAGCTATCATAAAAATTCCAGATCCGAGATACAAACACAATCACACATTGTGCCATATGAACTAAATCTGACATTAACGTTATCTATATCATGAGAGCTGACAATCCTATGTGAATTGTGTGTTCAAAGTCAACTATGCATACCCTTTGTAATATGTATTATATTTGTACTATATACAATTTGTACTATATATAATATTTTTGCTACATATTATATTTATACTTTATATACTATCTTTACGACAGTTTTCTATTTTATACTATATATACTCCTTTCACTATATATTATATTAGTACAAAATCCTAATTGTACTATATATACTATTTTTACTAAAAATTATATTTGTAGTAAAGATATTAACTGTTTGTTTGTTTGATTATGATCTTTAAATTAGCTTAAACAATTTTTCAATCTTATCGCAACGATGTCTGAAGTGAGGCAGTTTTTAGTGACGTCTAGCACTGGATATTATTGCCGCAGTAATGTTGCATGATGGCACACCCAGTCACACTATCCTGACACCAGGCCGAAAAGTCCTAACACTAAACTCTTAATGCTGAGACTCAAGCGAGGAAACTCTTAGAACGATTGTTGTAAATTTTTGGTATGACTCGGCCTGGGATCGAAAACTCTATCTACGCGGCGGAAGCTCTAACCACCAGGCTACCGGAACGGTGATACCAAATGCAATATGCATACTATATGTACTATGTATGCTATTTTTACTATGTATACTAGTATGAACATTTATAATATCTATATATTATTTTTAGTACATTACCTATATACACAATATGTATACAACTCTGACTATATGTATTTAAATGAAAAAATGTTTGGTTTTGAAACGCAATGTGCGAAATATAATTGTTATTTCTAATGAAAATATATTTATGTTTGAGAGTGAAATATTAAATGCAAACATCCCTATAATATTAACTGAAAAAACGGTATTTATATTAAAGAAATTCTAAGGTAATATTATAGTGCTTGAGATGAATTACTACATCAAAGATTCTTCCAACCTAATCGAGAGTTTGTAGCTGAGAATAAAATACTGTTTATCATTGAACCACGAATTGAATCAAAGTTTAACCGTCTAACTCAGCCAGTACTTTAATTGAAGCAACACCTATACATGAATACAATATACTTGTTTTAACCAAAATATCGTAATATATAATCCCCTCTACCGAAATACAGAAATGTTAGGTTTATATATTTTGAGATACACATTATGACAAACATAATGGTCCGCTACACGTATCTATTATTACGGATCATTTTGGATCAATAGGGGAATATTGTCGCAAACATTATATAAACGTGGACAGAATAATGCAATAGGAAGCTGACAATCTTTGAACGCTTCAATGTTGACCAAGAATTCTGTAACTGAAAATGTAATGAGTAATAAGACAATCTAATTATTTCTCTGATAAAAGTATCAACGATAGTTCTAGGTGATCAAGAAAAGTATGCATACGTATTATTAGCAGAAATCCTAACTTTAGTTAATGAAGATCTAGTCTTCCTTATCATAATGTTACAAGTTTAGAATGAAATATCTGACTTTCACCGGGTGTTCAACCACAACATGTTCATATTAACTAAAGCACTTCATCACATATACATATTCAACGGATCAGAACATATTACCTGGTAAACTACGAATCCACGAATCTTGACACGGATTTCAATTTTAGGATCGTTTATTCCTGTGTACAGTTGGTCTACCTATAAACACGATTATGATAATTTGTATAGCGCGTATAATTTTCATATCTGGCATGAACGTGTGCAAATTACTGTTTTTACTTTCAATTCCTTCTCAATGGCTATGCATTAATTTATCGTTTAGCATATGTGCAGACTAAAAGCAAAAATATGACCCTCTATACAAAACCTGTATTACAGTCTTAAAACTTAAGGTGTTTACTGAAACGACCAAACTGCATTCGACTGTGTCACTTTACTGTGATCCACTTAGCCTAAACCATACCTTCGAAATAATTACATTTTGCGTGTAACGAGCGATTACACAGAGATTTATTTCTGTTCAGATTGATGTTGCTCGATTCATTTCTATGGCGTCTTGTTTTCAGCAAAGAAATTTAGAATATACATAAGATGAACATGTATTTAGTTGTTACGTTAATAATACTTACACCGTTCACAATGTATGAGAAATATCTTCGTATGTTCTTAAATGCCTTAGATATCCTTCTATTGAAATGTAATGAGTCGTTTACCAACGCGTAATATCTGCAGGTGGAAAGTATACATGCATTAATGCCAAAATATATATAACGAAATATGTACCGTATACCTACCTACCTACCTACCTACCTACCTACCTACCTACCTACCTACCTACATACATACATACATACATACATACATACATACATACATACATACATACATACATACATTGACGAAAAATTCAAACCAAAATCGATCAATTTATCAAAAAAGAAACTGCTATGTTTACAATTAAAAATTATGCAACTCTCACCGGAATATTCTCTTCAAAATAATCTTAATTTCCGACGTACTAGATACCACCCCCGTAATTTGAATTCGGCCTCTTTGATGAAGATATTTAATGTTTATCATTCGTGCTATAGAAACAAAATACATTGTGTTGGACTGTTTGCATCCATGCAGTCGAGTAATTAATTAATGCATATAGTTGCACAAAATTCAACAATGAATGGCAATATATATTTAGCAAACTAAACAGATCATGTGAGCAAATCAGTTAATTTCAAAGTTTAAATAAAGAAATCTATTTTATAAAAGAGAAACCGAAATGAATATAATATAATCTGTTTGCCAAATAGGTTAGAAACACACTATATCCAAGCGAAATTCCTGAAACAGAAAAGTTGATATTTTGGGTAGCTGACGATTATGTACGTGTAGAACAAGTTCTTGCAAGATCGGGAACATGGGTTAAGATGCTGAGTTGTCTGAGGAAAGCGTTTTCCTTCTTTTATTAAATGTATATACGTGTATGATTCTAAACGATACACACTAATTGGGATTTTATGGGTTGTATGTGTAAGTAGGACATAGAGCTGAACTTCATATTGACATTTAGAAGTCACATTGTCATATATATTCCGAGTCGAAATACGCGATACTATTTATATATGCTTGTGTGTGTAGAGAGAGAGAGAGAGAGAGAGAGAGAGAGAGAGAGAGAGAGAGAGAGAGAGAGAGAGAGAGAGAGAGAGAGAGAGAGAGAGAGAGAGAGAGAGAGAGAAAGAGAGAGAGAGAGAGAGATTGGGACAGAAAAGGAATACTTACAAGTCCCAGACAGTTGAATCTAGTGCCACGACCACCTTTACTGTGTATTCTGTCTTCACATTATCTGTCGATGGAATTTGATGTAGTACAAAATATCATAAAGAGTCATATTCTCACGAATCATGCATTCTAAATCAGACCGTACCATTTATCTTCAATATGATGCAAAATACTAATATAGTCTTGAATCAAAAAGCTTGTGACAAAATAAATAACAAACATTTGTCATAGCATTAGTTATTTACTTTCCGTACACTTCCGTTGCAAGTTCATTTAAGAAAGGAAACATGTCTTTAAATTCCAATTAAAAAATCCAATAAATCATTATTATAAAATCTCGTAATTTGCAGTATATTTTAGTTATCTTGCTGTCAACAAAGCAAATACAGAGTTGTTTGTGTATATGTTATGTTCAAAATATAATAACTTTTACAGACCTTTACGTTCTATTACCATGTCTCTTTCGTTATTTGCAAGGTCTTGTTGAATGGTTTGGTCTCTTTCGATATATATTTGATCTTTCTCAACTGGCATATCCATTACTATATTTGATAGCTGCTGCATATATGGTATGTCTCTTTCGATATTTGATTGGTCCTGCAGAACGTATCGTTTGGCAAGAAGATCCGTATTTTCCAATATGTTTCTTGATTCGATGTCATCTTTGGAAGGTTGAAGATCATAATTTATGTTGCCTATTTTAATGTTTCCGTTCTATTTGATTCAAAATCATATATATATATATATATATATATATATATATATATATATATATATATATATATATATATATATATCTATATATATATATTATACAATTATATATATATATATATATTATGTGTGTATGTGTCTGTGTGTGAAGGTGTATGAGATCGTTTCGCTTCAATGATCTCTGTTTATTTCCTTATTCATGTATCTTATCATTTAAAACGTCGGTGGTAGTCGAAGCTGTGTCATTCCATATAGCTAGAATACTTGGGAACTGTCTAATAGTATGGCATACATTAGGAAATGGAATATAATAAACATACCCATTGTGTGGATTACACAAGGAATGGATATGATTTGTTTAAATTGCAGGTTTTCACTTATTTTTATCATGCTAACACAAATGAAGTTGATATATATAGATATATATATATATATATATATATATATATATATATATATATATATATATATATATATATATATATATATATATGTCTATGCAACAGTAAAGTGTCAAGTCTAATGCATAATTAGCCTAGGTTGAAACTCCAATTTATATCTACACTTTCCAAATATTGCGTGAGATATGCCTGTTGTAAGGAGTCAACTAAAGGTTCCAGTATGTTAATAAATCATATCTTAATTTTACCATCGTCGTATAAAGTTTTCTACAAAATATCTTGCTACCATTACTTGCTCAGACATGAATAGGTTTAGACAATACATTTTTCCCTGTGAGTATTTCTCAATTTTGTGGAACTAGCATCTCAAACTCCATTGATAAGTGCCATGTAGAAGAAGAAGCATGTGATGTATGTGTACCATCAACAAACGTCAATGTCATTCTACTATATCTATAAACTCATTTGGACAAAAACAAAAACACTATGTTGAATTAGTCAAGTTAAATTAGGTGCGAAAGTTACAGACATACGTTTCAAATTTAAGAATTAGCATTTTTGAACACAGAGACTGTAAGAGATGAAAAATCAGTGTCGCTCTATCTCGGACAACGTCTTGAAGACAATTTAATTAAGGTGTACAATTCAGCTATAAGCAATGTTTATACTGACGAATGAATATATAAACTTTTTATGTTTTATGATTTAAATTATATCATAGAAAAATGACGACATAATGATGTCTCTCTTGTGCAGTAAATAAACATATAAGACAAAATATATAAAGAAATTAAAAGTCTTCTTTTCACAATCGTATCTTTAACAGATCATAGAACCGTATTCATATGACGAAGTTTCTGTTAAAGAATACCCATCCTAATAAATATTCAAATTTATTTTCTATGTAAACTTAGATGCTGATCATGTACACATATCATAGATAGATAGATAGATAGATAGATAGATAGATAGATAGATAGATAGATAGATAGATAGATAGATAGATAGATTGATAGATAGATAGATGGATAGATGGATAGATAGATAGATAGATAGATAGATAGATAGATATAGACAGACAGACAGACAAATAGATAGATAGATAGATAGATAGAATGAAAGATAGATAGATAGATAGATAGATAGCAACACGAAAATGAATCCTCTCGAACCAGTAAAATATAAATAACTAATTATTATTGTTCATTTCATGTCAATTCAAACTATGACGATAAAGATAGGTGAGATGTCATCGTTTAGATACCAATAATAGCTTAACCTTTTTCTAATTACCAGTTCATGACAGGTTATGTACATACACTCTACTGTATAGCCAAGAATTAGACATGAGCTTTAATCATTTTTAAAGCGTGAACAGCTGTTCCCATGCTATGGAACATACTTGTGTAAGCTGGCGAGCACTATTGAAAGTCAAACCTAATTGGATTGAGACACCAAATTTACTTTATATTTGATATGATAAAACTATACTTGCTATGACTATGTCACACTTCCCATTTGATCTTTTGACACATCTTGCAGCCATGAATGCCCCATTTTCCCTGTCTTGGTAGTAAGCCATATCCTGTTGAAATAAAAACTAATTATTAGATTCTAATTTGTTTAGAAGTGTAGGTAGTCATTTAAACATGCCGATAGTTGTAGAAATAGTTATGTTGACATGTCTGTATTTTTGTACCTATATTACTTATTTGGACAATTCAGTCTGGATAGATATATATAGTGGCAAGTTGTACTATTTGACATTGATAACTTATTACTTATTACTTGACACAGTGATGTCCAGCCTGCAGTACGTGCTGATTTTAAAAACATATTGACTGATAACAGATAAATCAAAAGATAGATGTTGAAAACGTAAAAATATATATGAAGACATACCGTCTTGATTAATGAAAAATGCAATGAATGCGGGTCCAATGTATTATTTATTCACACAATCTGTCGGAATTTGAATTTAAACACACAATCAATGCAGCTAAACATCAAAATATTAGACTGAAGAAAGGTGTATTAAAAAGGATTGTCCTACCTAATGACCTGTTAGCTGGAAAACTTAAACATTATGATCGATACGACATTTACAGTGTTGTTCTGTAATAATTATTTGGGCAGGTAAGTCAGTAGTTAAGTATAGGGGTAAGTAGTTTAATTTGACATTTATTACTTAGTATTGCTTATTTACTGCAGTGCTGTCTATCCTGCGGCCCGTGGACGTACATTAAATACATAATAACTGATAACAAAGGATATGAAAGTTAACTAAATGTATGAAAAACAGAGATTAGAAATGAAAACAGTATCGATAATGAAAACATTATTGAACCCGAGTGCAATATATTCACACAACCAGAAGGAAATACAATTAATGAAGCTAAACATGAACATATTAACACTGAAGAAAGTTTTATTCAAAAGCGTTGTTCTACATCATGACCGTTTAGTTAGAAAAATGAAAACTGTATCATAGATAAGTCATTTATAGTTTTGTTTCTTTAATAATTATCAAGCATACGATGTACAAAAGAATAAAATCAACAACAGACGTTATAATTCAAGATCCTAGTTTTTTTATGGGAAATCAGTTGCAAAATGAAATCATTGGTCTGATGCTTGATATATTCAAGCAAAGTATCCCCGACACTGACATATATTTCCAACTCATTATATATTTCATTTCAGAGCACGCATATATAAATGGTGATTAATTCAAATGTCTCTGATATTATTAAATCAATATAGTTCACTCCTGCAATGACCAGAATAGTAAATGAGCATTAGTGTGGTTCAACAACGAATAACTGCAAAGAGTGTTAATGTATTGATTGCGGACACCCGATAAATAAAAAACAAAAAAAAACATTAGGAACCAACAGAAATAAGACAGTTAACTCTAATTAAACAAAACACTATGCACAACCAGATACAATGCACAATCTGTATTATCCAGTTGCCAGTGTACTATATATGCATTTGATAAATATATATGAGTAAAGGTACATATAACATTTATATGGACAGTAACATAAAACTGACCAGGAAAAGGGTACGATGCATGGGCCTAAGCAGTTATGTCTACATTCAAGCAGATATTCAGCGCATCGAAACATCCATATGTTACTAATGAAATATATCATAATCATATGCAGTCCACATAGCCCTGATTTCATAAGAACGACCACAAATTGATATCATATAACCATCGAAATAGCGGAAGCGATCTCAGGGTGGTCCCAATAAATGTGTCACTTATTCCAAAAATGTTATCAAAGAAACACTATTGACACGGGGTTTCGAGACATTCATCCATTGGCGTTTTAATCTCGGAACACCATGCGTATGGCACCCTTGGGGTGTCGTCTGTCTCTGGGTTGCTGGCATCGTCTGTTGTGGCTGTGGAGACCTATGCGCGAGTGGCAGTCCCTCTTGCAGTTTGTGCAGACACGCTGGAAAGCCTGAGTTGCTGTGGTTTCAATCACGTGACCCTTTCTGACACGGTTCTCTGCTGTCTCGTATCAACGACTGATATACCTTTACTTACTGTCAATCTCCTGGTGCCTCGGTCCTCGGCCAGCACTTCCCAGCCATAAGGTGCGATGTCACATGCCTCCAGGTTCCTCTTGCATGCATCCTTGAAACGGAGTGAGGGACAGTCGACTATTTTTATGCCAGTGGCCAGCTATTAATATAGGATGTCCTTTGGCAGCCTCCAAACCTCCATGCGTCAGACGTATCCCACCCATTGAAGGCGACGTTAGCTCAGCAGGGAGAACATGCTGTGGGTATCTGCACGCTGCAGGATTTCGCTGTTTGGTACACGTCCTTGCCAGCTGATTTTCAAGATGCGTTTAAGGCACCGTATATGGAAAGAGTTGAGCCGTCGCTTTTGCCTCATGTAGGTACTCCAGGTCTCACTTCCATATAGAAGGGTGGTGAGAATGCAGGCTTGGTAAAATTTTACATTGGTTTTCACTGTCAGCGCGTTGTTTTCCCACCCCTCCTGGTCAGTCGTGACATGATGGTGTTTGCCTTTTCAAGCCATCTGTCCCGTTCCTTATCGAACGAGAGAGTGTTGCTGATGATTAACCCCAGGTAGGTAAAGTTGTTGACTGCTTCCAAGGTGACACCATTGATTTTGATTGTAGGGGCAATGGTGGTATCTTGCATGCTTACCTTTGCTTTTTCCAGGCTGATGGTGAGTCCAAACTGCATGCAGGCATCAGAAAAACTGTATCCCAGTCTCTGAAGGGCTTCCTCAGTGTGTGCCACAAGAACCGCGTCATCTGGAAAAAATCATCTCCCTGATGAGCACAGCCCTCACTTTTGTCTTTGAGCTCAGTCGTGCCAGGTTGAACAGCCTCCCATCAGACCTAGTGTGTACATATATGCCATCAGTGGACGAGTCAAAGGCGTAGGACAGAAGCAAGGAGAAGAAGATCCCGAATAGGGTTGGTACCATAACGCAGCCCTGCTTCACCCCGAAGGAGGTTTAGGAAGATCCATCATACAGGACTGTAACCCTTCATATCTGCATGGAGAGAGATTATCAAGCTGCATAGATTTGAAGGGCAACCGATTTTACTGAAAACTTCAAAAAGGCCCTTCCTGATGACGAAGTCAAAGGCCTTGGTGAGGTCGATGAACATCATGTAGAGTGGTTGATATTGCTATTTGCTCTTCTTTTGGAGTTGCCTGCTCTGAAGCCGCACTGTGATTCAGGGTACACACGGTCTGACAGCAACTGCAGCCTGTTTAGTATGATGCAGGCATACACTTTACCAACGATGCTCGGAAGCGAAGATCCCGCTAGTTATTACAGTCACTGCGATCGCCCATGTTTTTGTAAAGGGTCACAATTGTGGCATCACGTATGTCTAGGGGGACTGCTCCTTCCCAACAGCAGAGGCAAATTAGTTCGTGCAGTGGTTGGAGCAGTGTTGGTTTTCCACATTTGATAGTTTCGGGCGGGATGCTGTCACTACCTGGTGCTTTGTCGCTTCGTAGGGAGTCAATTGCTTTGCTGAGCTCGTCTAAGGTTGGGACTTCGTCAAGCTCCTCCATGATGGGTAGATTATTCATGCTGCTAAGGGCAGCTTAAGTGACTAACGTTTCACGGGAGTATATCTCTGAGTAGTGCTCCACCCATATGGCCATCTGTTGCCCACAGTCTGTGATCTTCTCTCCCATCATAGATTTCTGGGGAGCGACCACTTTCACTGTAGGGCCTAGAGCCTCCTTGATGCCAATGTACATACCTTTTATGTTTCCGGTCTCGGCACTGTGCTAGATTCCTTCGCACATCTGTTGCGATTACTCGTTCGCGCACTGTCTAGCGATGCGTTGGGTGTTGCTACGAGCACTTTTAAGAGCAACATTAGTCCGTTCACTGGGGAATTTTTGTACGCTATTAAGGTCGTGCTTTTCTCCTCGATTAGTGGTTCCATCCTTGTTAGGTGTGCGTTGAACCAGTCCTGACTGGGTCGTTCTGTTTTGCCAAACGTGGACATGGCTGTTTTGTAGATGGCACCCCTCAAGGCGTCGTGCTCTGGCAGGTCCTGGAAAGCCTTGTCCAGGGCGGACACATACTCCTGTACCTTGGAAGGGACCGACATCTCTGCGGTGTTTAGGAGTGTGTGTCCTTTTGGTTTTGAACGGTGTAGTGTCTTAGGCCGTGGTCTCACCGTGCTGGGCATGGTCGGAGTCGCAGTCTGCACTGTGGTAGGTTCTGGTGGAGAGGACGCTATTAAGGGCAGAGCACCTGGTGATGTCAAAGTCAAGTTGGTGCCAGTGATGGGTACTGGGGTGTTTCCATGACACTTTGTGTTGTGGCTTACCCTTGAAAAAAGTGTTTGTTATGCACACGCTATGGTAGGTGCACAGCTGCAGCAGTCTCTGACCGTTTTCGTTGGTCTTTCCAGTACCATGATATCCGAGGCAGGTAGGCCATGACTTTTTATCCTCACCTACTCTGGCATTGAAGTCGCCGAGGATAAAAAGTGATTCGTGTTTGGGGCATCCTTTAATCTGTTCATTCAGCTGACCATAGAACTGATCCTTGGTGTCTTCTGAAGACGAGAGGGTGGAGGCGTAGACACTAATGATATTGACAGGACCTGCAGCAGTGGTGAGGCGGATGGACAAGAGACGCTCAATGCCCCCTGTGGGACGTTCAACCAAGCCCAGAATATTGTTTTTTGATGGCCAAGCCCACTCCGTGCTGACGGGGCTACTTAGGTTCGCGACCCTTCCAAAAGAAAGTGTAGTTTTCCTCTCTGAGGTAGCCAATGGAATCTAGTTCAATTCTCTCTATCGATGACGGCCGTTTTCCTGGTGTCATCCACTTCTCTGAGGTCATCGGAGATGCCTGTACACATAGTGCGTACATTCCAGCTTGCAAATCAAAGAGCTGGATTCTTCTTTATTTGTTTCTTTTTATTTTTGTCTGGTGTGGAATTTTCATCTGATTTTAATATTAAGCAACACAACACACTGAGCTCCAGACACCAACAGTAGCAGGGAGGTGATGGCGGAACACCACGTTATTCACCGGGCATGCCCGGCTTGAGGCGGGCAGTTTTTGGCCATTGAAATATGATGATCCCTCCCATCATCAACCTGACCCGTGGCGCCCCTTCCCTACGCCAGTCGGATGGGACTTATAACCCGTAAACTGTCAGATTCCGTGTTGTTTCCTCACTTAATAGCGAGAATGGAGTGACCTCTCCAGGGTGCAAGTCTGGGCATGGAATATGGAGATCCTGGGTTGCCCAGGCTTCAGGATTCCCCGCTCGTCCTTGCTGGTTTGGTCCAAGGGAATGCTGAGCATGACATTTGGCACCAGTTTATATGCAGGAGCTGCCGTAAGGAAGTCGTAGTCGGCATCTAGCCGCCTTTGGGGTTCCACTCCGGATTTGTTATCTGGGTTTACTCACGTAGCCTTTTCTTCTCCCGAAGATAGCCACAATTCAGTGGAACCATTGGTTTTCAATCAGAGTTTTCTTCTCCTAGAAAAATTGCCTTGACCAGGCTAATGAGCTTCATCTACCCGGGTTTGGAGTCAGAGTTCCCATTCTCTTAGACAGGCTGCCTGCCAAGGCTAATGAGCCCAGTCTACCCTCCCAGTTATACCGCCGACCACTCGGTCGCGCCACACAACAGGCTCTGTGAAAACAAGGGGCCCTGCTTGAAAAGGCTGTGGTGGACAAAATAGTGTAGGAGAGGCTATATGCAAGTAACCTCCTGTCCATCAGAACAAGACAGTGGTCCTGCAGCGATCACTACACCTAGAAAGGAGATTCTATGAGAGACGCTTTACTTCTCTTTGGCAATCAGGACATTAGGCACACACCTTGCTGCGAGACAATTGCACACATAATCGAGTAAGTTTGCAGTCGATTCTAATCTGCAGCTACATACCTTGGAACGGAAGCTACGTGTAGAGGCGGTGAGCGAGCAGTGAAAATATCAAAATTATTGCGTGACCTCTATTTATAAAGCTAACCAAAGTAATGTTTCCTAATAATTATGCCACACAGTATAGAACGCACGCACTCGAGATATATAGACACTCAAAAGCAAAATAGAAAAAGAAGGAAGAGGAACTATTACAGTTAAGAACGTCAAAGAATAATGGAGTCTACATGTTATGAAAAGAATACTAAGATAATGAAAAGAATACTAAGATAATGAAAAGAATACTAAGATAATGAAGCAAGAGAACGTACATAACCACCTGAAAACAACTGCGCATTGAAATTGAAGGTATGCTATTGAAAGAAGCAACAAATCAAATCATGATACAAACAATAGGATATTTCTTTCTTAGGAGTCACTATGAATAGAAACGGAATCGGGATGAAAATAACGAGCACCTTCCTAATGTGAGTAGTTGACCTGAAAATCTTTGAAGTAAAACTGTCGGCAATCTACAACGTACATTCATATATTGAATCTCAAGTGAAACGAATCAACCAACTTAACGCACAAAATCAACCTAATTCAGATTCTTTAAACATTAAATGCAATTTTTGAGTTTAAATATAAATGACAGTCTCCAATAAAATGCACGAAACTAATCAAAAATCAAAATAGCTTTGATATTGTAAAGGTTATGTGAGTTCAACTTTTAAATATATAAATACATATCTATAATTCTACAATATAATTTATTGAAGGGGTCACCTGTAAATTTCTAACGAGACACATATGATGGCATTAAAAAGGATTGTGCTCATAAATAAAGAAATCCTTTGAACGCTTACGTCCTTTTCCACATCAACCGTCTTTTCCAGAATGGATCGGCCGTCATTTAAATTTCTCACAGTATATATGTCAGAATTAGGATCCACGTGATAATTCCTCTTTAAGTTTAAATTCAGAGTATCGGAATTGCGTTTGAGGATAAAGGACAACTTCTCAGGAAGGTCAGGGTCATCGAGTGATCGCTTGTCTCTCTGAAGTCGTGTGGTTACATCTTTCAGCCAGACTGTTTCTGTTGTTGCTATTAAAATGGCGATAAACGTTCAAAATCAACGAGCAAACCACCGTCAGTTAGGACGTAAAACAATATATATATGATCAATAAGAAGAAGGTATTCTGCATTGGAGATGTAAAAATAAGATTCAGTTTGAAAATATGACATTAAATATTCTAACTCACGCATATTGTGTATTTTGTAAACAATTTATATCTTATCGCTCATTTCAAAAGCTTGTTTTATATATGATTAAGTGGCTTCATATGTTGCTTAAGAATTTTGAGATGTACACAATTATGTCACAATTTATAATTCTGTGTAATAATTAATTTTAAAATAGCTATCACTTATTAAATGTAATCCTTCAACAGTAATATTAACAACTGCGGGCAGAAACACTGCAAATGATAGATTTTCTCTTAAGTTGCAATCATTTTCAAATTGATTTGCATCCCTAAAATAGTTGAATTCGTTCCTAAAACGATATTTCAAAAGAAAGGCAAGCAAGAAAGATCGAATACATTTTGTGTATATGTGTATATATATCTATATATATATATATATATATATATATATATATATATATATATATATAAAGAGAGAGAGAGAGAGTCAATGAGAGAGAGATATAGAGAGACAGACAGACAGACAGAGAGACAGACAGACAGAGAGACAGTCAGACAGACAGAGAGAGAAAAACAGAGACAGCGATAGATTTATTCGTACCGATTGCGAAATATGCTGTGAAGCAGAAAACACATATATATATATGTTGATCATCATCGTCTACTCTAATTATGTAATTTATGGCTAGCGTGTTCCGAACACGTATCATGTTTTGTTTACCCAAACATTTTTTGCTATCCTTTTAAAGCATATTGAGTAATACTCTGAAACTTTAATTACTTGTAATGAAAATAGCTTGAGGATTTTCCTAGTCTTCGGTTGTACCTTTCATGACATTATGTGAAATGGTATCGGATGAGAATATGTATATATATATTCATGTGGCATAAGTTGTATAATACACAATACAACCTAACATATAGATTGCAACATATGAAATAGTTTTCCATGAAAATAGGTATGTTCTTTCATGAACATGAAATTAAAAACTAAAAGCAAATAGTTATATAGAAATAATTAATTTCAAAGCGTTAGGTAGATCAAAAGAAAGTATGTCTATATTTTGTCTTTATTTGTTATCTGTCTTTATATTAGCCATCTGCATATCTTACCCCAAGCAAAAAGCAACACCTATAAATATATATGTCGACTATGAAGTTGTATATGTGATAAAGTCTGGAAAAAACTTACTTTTTATTGTAAATTAAAATAGATATAGAGTTCATTCTATTGAACTTTAAATATTGGTGCAACTAAACCAAATTGATTTCATGGCCAAAGTAAACATTTACATGCCACAGCGGTGGCCCTTTTTTGCAATGATCCACTTTCCTAAACTTATCACCCAATGTCAACAAGTAATCTGTAGCTTGACAACTGCATTTCTAGAAAGTATTTGTTTTTCAATCCGCTGAACATAACTAAGAAAGATAATTGGGTAAGTAAAGATAAGATTCCTCCTAAACACAAAATAGAAGTAATATTACGTGTGTAGCTCAAGATCACCATGTTATAATTAGAACTCACCCATTCCATGGGGCAGCGATTTACTCAGACTATTGGTTGAGGAAATATAACTTTTTGGACTTTCTCTAGTTCGTGAGAACATTGTCAGTTTCGTTTGTATTTTAAAGAAGAGATGCTCATTAACACGATCTCATGTATTGTGTTCTACTGACTGATATGTTTTTTTTAATGGGATCTGTGTGTATGCGTGTGTGTTCGTATATGTTTATTTGATTTTGATTCCTAACGTAGCTTTAAATATTTTTCAGTAATATCAATAGGATGTCTAATATGTGTCAGTTTATAGTGATGTCTAACACTGGGGTTGAAATGGCAATATGATGACTGATGTGGCTATCAGTTTTGTCTAAGAGGGATAATTATAGATAATTATAGATAGAACAGACTAATGGTCATTTGATAAATCGTCCAATACATATATGGTTGTCCTACATGGACTACAGAAGGAGTTGCCAGCATGCGCATTACTTATGAATGATTTAACCGCAATACATTAGGTAAAATTAAAAGAAAAACACTATGAGAAACTATATGCTTTTCGTCCTATAATATATGCGGTCTGGTTGTACCAATATATCTGAATACGAAACACACACTGGGATAAAGGGCTGCTGTAATGCATTGATGTTTACCTCAATACAATTACTGCAAAAATCACATTATTCGTTTTAAGTTTGTGTTCTCTCTTTCTCTTTCTCTCTCTCTCTTTGTCTCTGTCTCTGTGTCTCTGTCTCTGTTTCTGTCTGTCTGTCTATCTGCCTCTCTGTCTCTCTGTCTGTCTCTTGGAAACTTTATCAGTTGTTAAATGCCAGCAATTATCCCTCTTGAGAGCCAACGTAAGAGGATGAGTGTTATATAAGTATTTATCTTATCATACACATGTAACTATTAAGCTGTATGTTCAGTTAGAAACATGGGTGCGTCAGGTATGTTGTACATGCACCATAATACACCAGATAGTGATAGGTATGATGTATAGTTGACATCCTACACATAGGAATATTAACTATATTGTGTCGTCTGCATCACGCACGTGCAAATAGTGTATATTGTTTTGTATTAAACATCACGTATGAGACAATAGTGTTCAATGCGCACCATTAGTCCTAATGTATGCTGTATCGCCATTGCAAATGTTGCAGATCTCCTTAGGCTATATCTTCATTCTGTAAGCACATTGAAAAATAGCTTCATTCTCCTGGTAAAGGTACTGTTTACCAAGGACGAGGTAGCAAATGTCAAAACCCACAAATCGTATCCTTCACCAAACACGAATCCATCTGGAAAACCTAAGATTTAATTAAGATCATGTTTTGCTTTATTGTTTCCAAACTCTTTATAATCTGTCACTTCATTTATCCCCCTTAGTAACTGTGTTCCGACGCCGAATTCTTGATACGATATAAATACAAGCAATTTTAATTTAAAAATCATCCTGATCTAATGAGTTTTGATTATGTTCCATCTAAATCTCAATTAAGAACAAAATCTGTTTTTGCTCAGCGTCTTATTTGATAACACTTTTGACAACACTTGTCGAGCGTCCTAGTTTGAATGTGCGTATGTGTGTGATAATTGACAAGAAACTTGTAACATTCAGCAAAGTACTGCCGCAAAGGTAAATCGTTTGAAACATCATTATTTAGAGTCACCATCTTTATGACAAGAGTTTAACCGACACAAACGTGAATGTAATACATGAACAAAGCGAACACACATTTGTTACGTATGATACATATGTTGTTACAATTCAATTTATGTCATAGTACTGAAAGGATTATAATGATCATGTTAAAAGTATCGCGAATTAGATTATCCAGAAGGATTCGTGTTTGCTGAGGGAAGCGATTTGTTCAGACTTGTTAGAGTGCGTTGTATGTATAAAGCGTCCTGTTTAAAGGACACAACACATATCATTGCAAGATATATCCCTGTATTAGCACACAAAAGCTTCCTAATGAGTACAAAGTTTGCTGTGTAGGAGCTGTAAAAAATACAGTGGAAAATAATGGCTCAACCATTTTAAAATATTCATACGGTTACGACAATACAAGCAAAGTTGAAAGTTTCGTACATCAACCATGCAAAGCCCCACCAATGTTCAATTACGTTCCAGAAAGTAGCCTTATGCATCTTTTGTCATTCAGTTAGAAGGTGTATTTGTCGAAGTAAGTCACCAAAGGTAAATTGTGGTAAGGAATCTTATTAGGTCTTCCTTAAAACTTGTGATGATACAGCCAAATGAATACAGCAGTAAGTATTTTAACAGTAATATTCGCGATTTTTCCGCAGCCGATAACAGTTGAATGTTCTTTGAAGAAGCGTTTCATGGAACTGAACATTTCAATGTCCGTGATGGCTGTGTTATTTGCAATTACCATTGTACTCCAAAAATCAATAAGTTATGAAATGCGTCGTAACCTGCGTGGACATTATGGTAATTTAACATTGCAAGCTATTGGATCAGCATCAAAGCGTTAGTACTTGTTATTCAAAAAAACATTGAATATAACACGGATAATATTACTTGTGATGTGCGATTGATTGTTTCTGTTTTAACCTTTGATTTGTTTGGCTTCATTTCAATTCCAATTAAGATCATTTAAAAACACAAGTGACATTTTTACCAGGTTCGTCTGCTTCTTAGAAAATGCCATATTATGAATATTCGTTATCGTTTTCAAACCCAGATCTGTCATTGTCCATAATAATCGTAAGTTTGTACAGCGCACCATCTACTAACTTCAAAAGACGATGTTTACAATATGGTGCACAGGTGTTACACAAAATGCAACTCCTTTACATAAATGACTTTTATGGACTTTTATTTGTGCCTTTTTATATAGTTAAAGTTTAGCTTTGCCATTGACTTCCTTGTAGGGAAATATGTGTTTTCATTTGCTCTTATGGTACCTAGGTATACAAATAAGCTAACCACTGTTCAATATTTATCACATTGTACTCATTTTTTAAATATTTATTACATTGTACTCATTTGTTAAATATTTATTACATTGTACTCATTTGTTAAATATTTATTAAATTGTACTCATTTGTTCCTCACAACCTAGTAATAAGTATGTAAGATCTCCTAATGACCATCGTTTTTCAATCATTGACGATGGCACAAAGATGCAGATTTTTTCACGTGTTATCAACACTGACAGACTAACCATTTATAGTGGGATATAAATTTATATTTATATTCGTTATTCTTTCCTTTGATCCGTATAACTAATTGGAAATTGACATGACATTTTACCTGTACTTTTTGAAGTGATTGGATTATGTCATCATGTGCTGTTTTCAATTATTTTTCATAAATTCGATTGCAGTTGACCGTTACAATTTACAGGACCTTCATGTCGTATTTACTAATTATCCGCACACACATGTTTGCATGCTATTCAGCAAAAACAACCCACAAAGTATCTTTTATTTGCACCTCACTGATAATAGTTCCTACCTTTCATGGTTGAGTTCAAAACATTCGTCTTCGAAAGTAAAATGTGACCTTATATTTGAATGAAAATTTAGACTATTTCCCTATTGAACAGGAATTAATTATTAACTGTACTCATAACAAACAGCTTTGAGCACACATTTATCTTCCAGAACTGTAAACGCATATACAAAGATATAGACAGTAAATAAGACTGGATACAAACTTAATCCCTAATACTTTGCGTTCTGGTAAGTCAATGATATACTCTGACAGAAAAATAATATTTGGTAGAAACATGTGTATCTGTCTGTCTGTATGTATGTCTGTCTGTATGTCTATCTGTCTGTCTGTCTGTCTGTCTGTCTGTATGTATGTATGTATGTTGTATGCAAACTACCCTAGATATTTGATTTTCTCGAAATTAGATTTGTGACATCAAATGGGTCTTATGGAGGAAATTTTTCATTAAGTTTGGTCTTGTCCAACTGGGCACCTGCAGATTAAATGTATTCTTTGAGATCTGATAAAAAATACTGGAAGTATGTACATTTGTCAAGAATGTTTATGTAACGTAACTGCCATGTAGGATACATTACACTAGACACATTTACTTTATGAGCAAAACTAATCACCCATTGGATCTGTTAGGATTAAAGTTTTAGTAAAATTAATAAAGATTGATATTTTCTTTGAATTGTATTTAAGTAATGTTTTATTTGTTTATATTCTAAAATATGTTAAAGGTAATTTCACTTGTTTTTGAAGTACAACTATACAGAATAGAAAAGGTTGCTAAACAAGTGTAGTAAAAAAGGCAGTGTGTATAAGTATACTCCCTAACATCAGTAAAAATAACTAATGTACAGTGTTTTGTAAGACTGTATACCATAATACATGGATTTTTGCCTGCTCAGCTATAAGTTCTAGGTTTCATTAGTAAAAATATGTCTCTGACCTAGTGATTGGCAAAGGTTCAAATCGGTTAATGAAGATCGAGTAACTTTCCACTCTAAGAGGCTTCTGAAACAAGATGGCTTCCAACTAACGGATATCCATATTTGGTCTGACGTCGTTAAGGCCGGTGTAGATGATTACAGAATTGAGTCTTATGACGTAAGTAAGGTGGTTTTTACCTGTTAGAACTGGTTTGTAGAGTTCGTAGTTTTCTGACTAATGCGTAGAAGGGTATGACCTTACCTAACCCTGTATCTGGCCGCGAACGTATATATAGAAATGCGCAAATCAGGTCAGATCAGTTATAACGCATTAGCAGAAAACTGACGTTGACTCTTCAATTACAGGTAGGCATCTGTACAAGTTATAATTTCTTGTAAGAAATAAGTATTTTTGATGATTGAGATTTTTAATGGTAAAATTGTTTTGTGTGCAACATTACTATTGAGTTCTTTGTTTATAATACATTGTAATGGAATGTTTAAATGTTCTAAAGAATTTATATTTATGTAACTTTAATTATAAAGGCTTGAATTAGTTGAATTAGCTACCAACTTCATACTTGACTTAATGTTGAAATAAAGTATTTCTTAAGTAAGAAAGAGTAATTTCTAGCAATATATTCTAAATCAATATTCTTAATATTCTGTTTTAAAATGAGTAAAATGCATTAACTGTTATTACATTAAAGGCTTTTGCTATCTTGAAATTGATTGAGAATTAACTAGTAAATAATATTCTAAGGTGCAGAAGTTAATGAAGTTGGAAAGCTTAAAGATGAAAAATGTAATATGTATTTTATGAATTTTATTATAAAGTTTTAGAAGTGTTTCTAGAATGTAGTAATATATATGTGTGTTGATTATTTAAATAAAGTTATAACGCATTAGCAGAAAACTGACGTTGACTCTTCAATTACAGATGTAGCTGTTTTATCATCGTGGCGCTCTCTTTAAGAGAGCCTGACTTCTTTCTTCTTTCTCTCTCTCTTACCATGGATATAGACGTTCCCCAACTTACGAGTAATTCCTTCTCATAGCAAGAAATGAGAAGAAGGTTATGTAAAGCTAATAACAACATACATAACAGAAATCTTTTTACATAACAGATCCATTACACTAGATAACAGGACTGTAAAAGCAAACTAATAACCATAATGCATCAAGACGAATATACGGCATCAGCAAATACTCCCCAAATTGTATCCATTGCACTAGACAGATTTACTTTATGAGCAAAGTAATCATGCGTTGTGTCCATATTGAAAATATCTCATTTTATCAAACGTATATCAGTAAAATAATTACCATGTGGTTGCCTTTGAGCTAGACAAATTTACTTAAGGAAGAAAGAATGTACCCTTTGTATCCATTACACTAGACATCATGAATTTATAAATGATGAAATCACTGTATTGTATCCATTACACTAGACATCATGAAGTTATAAATGATAAAATCACTGCATTGTATCCATTACACTATACATCATGAATTTATAAATGATGAAATCATTGTATTGTATCCATTACACTAGACATCATGAATATATAAATGATGAAATCACTATATTGTATCCATTTCACTAGAAATCATGAATTTATAAATGTTGAAATCACTGTATTGTATCCATTACACTAGACATCATGAATTTATTAATGATGAAATCACTATATTGTATCCATTACACTAGACATCATGAATTTATAAATGCTGAAATCACTATATTGTATCCATTACACTAAACATCATGAATTTATAAATAATGAAATCACTAAATTGTATCCATTACACTAGATAGACTTGATTACATAAGAATAATGCTGAGTGCAATGCCATTTATGTAATTTAATAGTTTGTTATGTTTTTAATTACTATATTTGGCTAAATATATGGAATTAATAAAATAAATTCGCCATAAATCGTCAATGACAAAATGCAAAAGAAATGTTAATATCCTGTTATGCAACTCAGAAGCCGTGTATATATTTAAGTTTCATACTTGGCTGAGATTGGATGACTTCGGTAATGACATGGATAATACAATGGACTGATTTAAGTTACTGTCACCTTGAATCAATTGAGTTAATGTTTTTTCTTTAATATTAGTAATCAAGTACATATATCAATTATCATTGTGTCGTCAGTATCTTTTTCATCGCCATTGTCATTACCATTATCATAGTAAAACTACAATCAAATGAACTTAAAATTTTAACGTTTAATAATGAACGAACTAAAACTTCAAGATTTATTAGCAAATAAATATGAAGTGGTTTTTTTGTGCATTGGTGTCAATTGTTTTGTGCCATCAAAATATGCACATGGTATAGAGACAACTGTAGTGCCATCTCAAATTAAACACCCTGACTAACGATCACTATACATCGGAACTGAATTGTCTTCTGCGTCCTTCTAATTACGAATCCGGCAGGCAAACTATTTTGAAATTGGATACAAACCTAAATAACTCACTTATATCGCAACACATAATCCTTGTTGACACCACTGCACGAAAAGAAAAAAAAGACATGTTTAAAAAGTGATAATGTATGCATATTTGAAAGAATAGTAAGCAACGCTGTATATTTCAAAGCAAGAGACACGTCTGCATTTTAATTTAATTGATGTGCAAGTGACTTCTTAAAGCTAATTAAATGACCTTTTTTAAGTTTAGAAATGACGATGCTTATGTCATAGCCATTTCGTATAACTGTCATCTGTGTAATGTGATTTGTCTAGCCTAGAAATCCAACATTTGCTCTTGATAATTCTTAGCGAAGAGAGGACGACCCACAGACGTTGAAAGAGATAGAGACAGAGACAAATAGAAAGGGAGGGAAACGCACCGATTGACAGACAGAGATTACCTTATTTGTTCCACACGGGGTTCCAGGAGCTGCACTTACAGGTATAGTCATGCATTTGGAGGTCTCTGTATCCATGCAATGCAAGAACCGACAAATATTTTCATGCTGTCCCTCTATGAAAAAGAACACAAACAAATATGTGTGCATCGAGGTGCATGGGGGTACGTGATCAACCAAACTCACTATTCTAAATCGTATAATGTAGTATTAACGTGTTTGATATTAGAATGCAGCTTTGGAAACGGATTCTTTGACCGTGTTTACCCACGATATTGTCCCACAACACTACCGCCCAGACACATACCGTTGCTACGACAGGCGTTGCTTCATTTGCAACCATATCCTCGAGACTAAATATTTCACATGTTCACCAAAAGGAATTAACTTCATCATCAATAAAAAGTTTGGATAATGATCGTAATTCAGCTTTGAGTTAAACCTAAATGTGGTTTGGTACGTTTGTTTTAATTTTGATTTAACTGTCCATTATTGCTTGTTAAATTCTCACTACCCATGCTTCCCGCCCACCATGGAGCCCAACGAGGTGATATTTTTCAAGTGCCAGGGATATACAAATTATATGCTCAGTAGATAAAAGTACCTATAATTAACATGTGAAGTCTCCTATTTGGGTCGGTAAAATTACTTTCCGATTGACCCGTTAAGCCACTGCCTTCTAGGAAGACTTCTAAAACTTGGGAAAGCGAAAGAAAACGGGATAGAAATTAGGGGAAAATGTGGTATCAAGAGGGATGCAAGTAAAAATAAAAAATTCCTAGGGCTCGGCGTGATCAGCCGATTTGTCGAGACCGGGCCTATCACGACCGCCCATATATGAAACGTAGTGGACAAAGCAGTGTATTGCATCGGAAAAGCCTCCTCTCAACTACCAGGATCCTTTCATCCCCAGACACGGGTCGCAAGCCACGGCAAACATATTAACTCTTCTTAGGTGCCTTTTGCGACACGGAGTGAGGCCCGTTGTTATACTCTACAAACAAGAACCCGCAGGGGTAGTGATAGTACAAGGAGAATTATATACAATCACTGAAAGAAAAAATAAAAGAAAACGTGTTGATACATTTAAATAGAACACATCTACATGGAGTCAGTAACTAATGCATTACGACTTTGATGCATTAGGCAATAGTCAAACACTTTAATACTACATCCACCACTCCGGTGGCCTATTGGTTAGAGCGTACGCCCCAGAAGTGGGAGGCCGTTGGATCGATTCACGGCTGGGTCATACCAAAGACTTAGAAAAATGGAACTACCAGCTGCCACGCATGGCGCTCAGCATTAAGAGGCTAGTGTTAGGACTGGTCGGTCTGTTGTCAGGATAATGTGTTTGGGTTTCACATCATGATACATGTCTGTGCTACACATCGCTATAAACTGCCTCTCTAAAGAAATCGTTGCGATATGAATGAAATATTTTTAAAGGTACTTTAAAAATAGCAATCTAACACACAAACAAATTATAGTACAAGACTAGGAGTTTAGGAACCGTTGACGACATAGTATTATAGATCGCGTAATACCATAATAGTTTATCCTTTCGTAGGTTAGGATGAATTGTTTACTAAAACTAAAGCATTATTTTCTTTTTAAGTTGATTACAAATCACAGCAATGCAATATAATCCCTTTCTCAATAAATTCTTTATAAATTTACTTACCCATTCAGAATGTTTAGACAGGAGGAAATCGAACTCTATTTTTAGTTGAGGATACCATAAGGGTGTGTATCCATAAAAATCGTCAAATGGTAAATTCTGAATCATGATACATATACATATTACATTTTAAGTTTGCTCAATTCTGATATTGGTACATTATACCTTTCGTGTATGAATCTGATTGATATTTTTTCAGCTGAAGAAGTTCGTCAGACTTCACTATTGAATATATATAATGATATAATATGGTCATAAAAGAGTTAAAACAACAAATACTGTCTTAAATTTTCAAGTAACGGGAGCGATACATATCTTTAATTATTATTGTTGTTATTATTATTAGTATTATTATTGTTATTATTATTATTATTATTTTTATTTTTATTATTATTATTATTATTATTATTATTATTATTATTATTATTATTATTATTATTGTTAATATGTTTGTTATACCCCGTGAACAAAATAAAACCAAAATCGAATTTTTATACTTTCTCTTTGATTATTATCATTTTACTACCTATTATGCCAAAAATTATGAAATTGGTCTTATAATATGTCCATTTTCCTTAGCAATAGCAGCTGTTATATTTCCTGGTCAATTTCATGATGTACTCTTGTTTAGTTTTTCCAAGATACATATATGATAGTGTCACATAATTAGAAAGAAAGAAATTAAAAGAAAAAAACTTTTGTTTTGCCTGAGACATATTTTATTTTTTGTGTTGCGCGTACGTGCGGCGCTGTCTGGGATGAATAGATGGTTTTTCCCAGACGTTCGACGGAACAAAACATATGTCTCGATGCCAGAAACTACTGGCTGCAAACATCAATATCACGATATGCACGGGTATTTTACCATGAATATTACTCACTGTCCTTTGTATTAATCAAGATTAAGATATAATCGGGGCAGTGATCATTGGATCTAGTGAAGAGAACAGGTATTTGTATTTGTATTTCTAAAAGCCATAGGGATGAGTGTTAAATCTATTTTATTTAATATGTGAATGTAATTGTGTTTCTTTAGTAATATCGTGTAATAAATCATTTATTACAACGTATATTTAAAACGTTGTGTGAATTGTGAATTTAAAGTTGCTTTTAAGACTTTAATGTATTAGTAGTTTCCAGACATTATTATTATTACCAATTAGGTTTTATAAAAGCTTACATACAAGATTACAGGGTTACGACGTTACGAGATGATTACAGGATTACGAGGTGGTTTCGACCTTACGGGATTACAACGTTACAAGGTTACGAGGTTGTCTATATGTATGTACGTATGTCTGTACATATGGTGAAGCCACGACTGTAGACGTAGCTAATACCAGAGTGCTGTATGCTGTCTGTACGTGTATATGTATGACTGACTGTACATGTAGTGAATCCATGAAGGGGTGAGCGGCAGATATAAAAGTGTGGGTCAACCAGAGGAATGTCGTGAAACTGTGCGGTTTATCGGTGGATGAATCGTGCGACTGTACAAGGATCAAGAAGCATATGTTTATTCAAATTGCTGTTTAAATTGATATATTTGTATTTACATAAGATTATTTTGAGTCTTAGATGAATTCCAGGAGATTTGTGAATCTTACTGACAGTGCAGAGCATTTTTAACTTTTTAACATTTAACTTATTTGAAAACTTGAGGTTGTTTGAATCCCATGCCTTGTCTATACGTGAAACTATATGATTATTTTAATGTGTACTATTATTTGAAATTGATGTTTCTTTAAGCTGTATATCAGTGAGATATATATTAAAGGTTTATGATCAATATTTGATAGCATAGAATGATTGAATCAAGTGTATTTTGATCTTGTGTGGAATCATTGCATTTTTACATCATACATTTTTCTTTACTTATTTAGTTAATACAATTTTATCTTTAACGCATTATGTTTGAATTATTCATTTAATCCAATACCCACTCTGTTACAATTATGTAACAGATAGTTAGTTGCGTCACCAGTATATTTGTGTTGCGTGTTTCACCACAATTGTGTCCATAACAATGGCGGAGAGATATTGTCAAACACTGAGTTACATTTGAATACTAGGAAGTTGTGCAGAATCACCCTAAACCTCACTTGATCACTTCTGTGCAAATTCCAGTGTCATGAACAGTTAAAGGTGTCCGGATAAAAGTCCGAGCGAAATGGATGTCCTTCAGTTCCTATTGGAATAATTGTATGTTCGCTGAAAGATTACCTGAAATGGGGTTGAACTATTTAATGAAACGATTGCTAGTGTACTTTTTATTTAAACATTTAAATACATTTAGCAGATAAAGTTAATGTTTTACAGGAATTATTCTTAACGGAAGATAAGGATATGCATTTACTTGACAAATGTAGCCTAACATAGACATTGAAAAGTAAAATGTATATACCGTGGGAAAAAATAACGGCACATACAAATTTGTATCATCAGAAGATAACTGTTGTATAATGTTGATTTTGTACGCTTAGAGTATTGTCTGGAGAAGGAAATTTCGAAATCGCGTCTTCATGGGCACACATTAGCCGATCGGTTAATTGTTTTGTTAATAATGTTGAAATACAACACGGAATGAATTTGTTTATATAAAATAGGTTCTTTTGGTGGAGAAATCGGTAAAAATCGAAATAAACAAATCTGCGTGAATCATTTGCGTAATCAACCCAATGAGAAAGTGGACTAGAACTGTTATGGAGATGAATGATATCAAGTTCAACTTTATTGTCCTGGCTGGAAAATTGAATACTCTTTTTAAATTTGTATTTTTTAGTTTTCAGCAGCATTAATTAAGTCAAGATTAGATATTGGTTGTAGACGTATTACATATAACGACGAGCCCCGGTAAGTCTCAGACTTTTTCGAGTGTTACTCTCTGGTAATATTTATATTTTGCCTCTTTTGGTATTACGTTCCCCATTCCATTTACCACTAACCTTGAACCATCAAGCCCAAAATCACGACGTGCAGTTGAATTTTCCGTAACGTGAGCAGCAGCGGATTGTATTGCAGGTATAGCTGCAAGAAGGGAAAATATACCACCTGTGTTTATTTAATCTTTTCTAAAATTCGGAGAAAGATGCAGTCGATATATTCAATTGGATTACAAAGCTTTCTAAAAATGTTTGAGTTGAGTTTAAGTTGATGAAGATTTATTTTAGACCACCACTTGAAATTCGATCTCTCTTTACTGTTCTGTTTGTTCCGCAATTACGTGCAAGCTTTGATCGTAATATTATACCTAAAGTCTCGATCACATCAACGTAGCTACAGTTTCCACTGGGACATCAAAAACTCTCCTTGGTGTTGTCGTAACTAACATTACTATATTTAAAATATTTGATGTCATTGCGATTCTAATCAGTTCAAATATTTAACAATCTGTGTCTTGTAATTTAATTTGTAATATAGCTTTAACAATTGTTCAGTCATATAATAACAATTTTTGAAGTTTGGCAGTTTATTGTAATATATAGCACCCGAACATGATGATTCACATATCGTTCGTGACGTCACGGCCGGTAACGGTATCCTGACACTAAGCCGACAGTCCTATCACTAACGTCTTAACGCTGGCCGCAACGTGAGGCTAACTGTACACTAATTGTAAAAGTCCTTATTATGACTTGGTTTTGATTGGAACCCAGGCAATGATATTTGTAGACAGATCAGCTAGCCATTGGTAAATATACATATATATTACATTTTATTTAATTTTTGTTATCACACTGTATATTAAGTATGTAAGATCTCTTAACGATAATTGTTTCTCAATTATTTAAGATGGCACATAAATGCTTTACGATGTGTAAATGTCCTTCACGTCTCATCAACTGACTGACAAAATATACTTTTTCAGTAGTATATGTAATGGTCATTATTGCCTTTGAATGTTATATGTGCATTCTGTTCAACAGAAAAAGACACTGTATTACGTATTTGTAACTCACTGGTTCGAGTTCCAAGCCTTCGTCTTTGAAAGTTAAATGCGACTATATCTTAAGCAAAAAGATGTAATATTGCCTAATTTATAACAATCAAAGAATGACCTATTAGTCAACCATAATTTGTTCTCATCTCGACAATAAGCACTTCATGTATTTGCTTCTGTCACTGAAGAACGACCTTTTAGGTGGTGAGCTACTTTTTGCCTTTTTCAACCAAATATAACTTCAAAATAATTTATATTTACAAATAGCTTGCAAACAATCCAATTGAAACATTTTAGTCACAATTATAATTTCATTGTTTCTCCTTTGAATACGTTCCCCGAACACATTACTATATTGATATAATCCTGCTACTTCGCGAACCGAGCTCTAATTCTTGCCCCTTACCTCCTCTTGCCACCCACTACGTGTCGCCAGTTTTTAAGCTTCGCTGTACGGTGCAAACACGTACAATTAAATCCAATGAATCCAATCCATCTTAGTGTAAATTCGGACCACCCGCAGTTACATTTGGAATTACTGTGTTGGATAATCATTCCTCTACAGGTTGTATACATTATTTTACAATATTTTCCACTTTTGAGTCGCTCTTTCACCTTTCTAGACTTCGGAACAGGTTGCAACGTGGTCAGAGCACGCTTATGGTGGTACTAGCATGTACGACACGCGGCACTGAATAATTTCCCTTATTCCGTTTGTAATGGTTATAAAATTATCGAATTAATAACTTGCTGCATTGATATGTTGTGTTTTGTTTTATCTTCTTTGTCGTTTAAGTAGACTCCGTTTTAGATAGACCAAGTTGCGACTATTTAATGGCGGACTTCGTGTCATCGTTACGAGTTCACACGACACTAAATCAATTCGCTTACTCCGTTAGTAACGGTTATGGTAATAGCGAATTAATAACGTGCTGAATTGCTAATTTATGCTTTGTTTATCTTCTTTCGTCGTTTCAGTAGACTTCGTCTTTGAACGACCCGTCGCAACACGCTCATGGCGGTAACTAGTGTTGTCATTACGAGTTCACACGGCACGGAATAATTTTGCCTACTCCGTTAGTAACGGTTATTGTATTATCGATTTAATAATATTCTGAATTGTTAATTTGTGCTTTGTTCTCTTCTTTTGTCGTTTCAGTTGCAATGTCGACAACAAAGGCATCAACGGCAAAGCGGGTGTTGGAGGAAAATGATGTTGATATGGTACAACAGTCCGCCTTTGAACAGATGCGTACTTGGGTACATTTGGGTAGTGTTCCCCCAATTTTAGGCTGCCCAGTGGGCGTAAGTCCCACCGCATATCCGTGCATGGGTTTCGGGCCTGTAAATCAGGACGCATAGGGTTTTTACAGGTTCCATCGAATCCATTTCATTATGCAATATCGTCGTCAGCGCATCGACCGTCCAACCGTCACCAGCCGGCCGTCCACCGTTCAGCCGGCCGTCCAGTCAGCCGTCCATCCGCCCGTCCAGTCAGCCGTCCAGCCGCCCGTCCAGCCGGCCTTTTGTATTGCTTACACGGTCAGACCAACTATGATTTACGGGTATTTCAGTGACAATTCTGCCCGTCAAGCTGTATCGCAGGCAAAAGGCCAAAATTATGACGGAGAATTTCATTAGAAATATATCCGTCCAGCAAAGCCATGACAGCGGCTGTTACCGGTGATAGCCGGACCGACATTCCAGCGGACCACATGCCAGGCAAAGCAGCGGTCCGTCCAGCCGTCACCGGCCGTTCAACTGTCCGTCCAGCCGCCACCGTCCGTCCAGCTGGCAGCAGCAGGCACCGTCCGTCCAGCCGGCTCCGGCCGTCAAGCCCAACCGGAACCGTCCGTCCAGCCGGCTCCTTTCCGTCAAGTCCAGCCGGCACCGGCCGTCCAGCCGTTTCAGCATGGTGACTTTATTGATTGAGAAGGCGGACCTGCTACGATTTAAGGGGATTTTAGTGAGAAATCCGTCAGTCCGGATGTACCGCTGTACCAACATGAGGACTTTTTTATACCGTGATCTGACCAGGTCGGATTTACGGGGTTTTTAGTGATGTATCCGTCCGTCAATCTGTACTACCGGTTACATATCACTACCATGACGGAGATGTTATAGGGGAATCTATCCGTCCAAGCAAACCATTGGAGCGGCCGGTGCCGGTCATAGCCGGACCGTCACCGACATTCCGGCCGACCATATGCCAGACAAATCAGTCGGCATTGCCGGCCGTCCATCGGTTCACGGCTTATCCACAAGGGAGAGTTAGTGACATTATCAGAGATGACGGAATTGAATTATCTATGCCACCTGGTATGCACTAGCCAGATATGGCAGCTTTACTAGAAAAGGACTCGACATACAGTTGGTATGAAGAATCGCAGGCAAATCAGCAGTACACAGATGCCTGAGTTGACCAGAACACGACTCAGCACACAGTGAGTGTGACGAAACACTTTCAGGCGTCCACAGATCCGGTCATGGATCCGACTGATCTTAGCTCCAAGGACGCAGGGGAAACAAATTATAGGTTTTTGTGAACTTCAGAATGCTCACCACTTCCTACTGCCATTCAAGACTACACAGTTACGGAATCTGTAGATCTTTAATGGGAGGAAGAGACGATATCCTTCCTGCTTCTTCCCCAGTGGGTACAAAAAAATTCCAGGAAGCTAACTTCCAGTGACGTTCTAATGTACCTGGTACGAAAACTGCATCGGACACCTTCAGTACCGATCTCCAATGCTTCGTCAAAGCTAGTTCGAAACGTAGTCGCTACGTCTTCATTGTTAGACTTGGCTTCACTAGCTATTTTTTCCGACTTCCTACGCAAATCCGGCAATGACCACGTTTGTGAAGTGACGGCCTGGATTGCAAGAGTTGTTAACAGGGCAGCTCACCATTCGATGACCAATACGTTGACTGATTCTGCCAACTTGGACCTGATACGACGTGACGCCTGTAGGTGGTCTACGTCGCTCAAGCCCAATCCTACTTGGATTTAACGGATGTCTGTTTGGGTCACCTTTACACTTTGGGGGGAATTTGAAAAAGTTCGGAGGCAGGCAGCTCAGGCACTGCCCCTTCAACTTTTCGCCAAACTCTCGCAGGCGTTTCGAAACAATCATCCCCTGACACAGCGGAGGGATGATGGGCGGACCAGGAAAAAGGGATCCTTATAATCAAATGTGTAGCATAGATCCCAACCCAATGCTGGGAGCCCACAGTCTAATCAAGTTAGGCGGCAACCATACAGAGGCGGCAAGAACCCAAGTTTCTCCTCTTTCACGCTTCCTAACTCTAGGCGTCGACATACCCTGTCCACCGCCAGTGGTCTGCCTACCTGTGGGAAGCTGCCTCCTGCAATTTCGGGACAACGTGATCACTTTATTACCTCAGACCATTTGGGTGATTCAGGTCATTTCGGAGCTACTTTGGACTTCATTTATCCATTCACTCCCATGTCCTCCTATCCCCTCTAAATTAATATTTATTTCTTAATAAACCTGCAATAGCTTGAATTTTATTCTTTTATTTATGGCTGTTTGATATTCAGAGGCCATTCATCGACCTGAGCCTCCTAAACCACCCTGAAATTCAATGTGGCGATGGCGTGATCAAGAAATCCGACGTGTATGCTGCCAGTCTATGTCTCAAAGACGCATATTTTCACGTCCCTATCCAACGAGTCACCTAAATTTATCCGTTGTGCTTGTCGGGACTTGGTTTATCAGTTCCAGGTCATACCTTTTGGCCTCAACTTCAGCCCTTGGGCTTGTACCAAGGTTATGGATTACGTCGTCACCCTGTTTCGCTCGACTTCATCTATAGCGTCGGGAGTATACTTGGACGACATCCTCCAGAAACATATGTTAAGTTCCACTCTGCTCAAAGGAAGAAACGATGTTATATCACTTTACATCATATAGGCTTTCTCGTGAACTGAATAAAGTCCAATCTCTGTCCAGCCCAGAGTTTTGTTCCATCTGGATGTGGAGTTTCTCCCCGATCTGAATCTGGTAAGGCTTCCTCGAGTTTGCGATCATCCAGATAATCGCTTTCGTAGAGTCCGTTTCCCTCAGAATGCGCATTTTAGCGAGAGATTTCTTGCAACTCATCGGATTATTCAATGCGGAAGCGGACCTGATCCCGATCACCCATCTTTTTATGCGCCCTTTACAAAGGACGTTGCTAGCGTCATGGTGCCCTTTTAAAGTCCCTTCGATCACACAATCATGCTCACGCCAGAGATACGATCATTTTTTAATCCGTGGCACAACCCCTGTGGGCTGTCCACCGGGATTACTCTGGCGATACACCAGGCGGAGATAACGGTATGTTCCGCCCACCTGTTGCCGGTCTTCGATACCGTCAGCAGCACGTGGGTGCCAGGAGCGTACCCTCTCCACATCAACCATTCAGAAAAAAACGGCTGTCATCAATGCCTTTCATTTCTGGCAGGATCACCTCTTGTTGCAATCTGTCCTCCTTATGTCAGACAACTTTGTGGTGGTGACTTGACTCCTCAAAACAAGGGGGCACCAATCACCAGACCTGTGCAATCTGATCTGGCAGTTTCTACATTGGTGCCACAATTTCAACCTCAATGTACAAATCAGACACATTCCTGGCAGACTCAATGTCTTGACTGACACTCTATCCAGTCATTCTCACAGAATGGTCACTCCATCAGTCTTTCTTTCTTCCAATCGAAACACATTGGGGACGTCCGATGATCGATCTTTTGCAACAAGGTGGAATCGCAAGTTGTCCACCTTCGTCTCACAGGTTCCAGACCCAGAATCTTCGGCCGTGGATGCTCGGTCAATCAGTTGGGAAGGGTTGTGGTCATTATCCTACACTCCCACGGTCTTGGAACTTAAAATAATCCAGAGGTTAAGGGGTCAGAACTGTCAGATGGTTCTGATTGCCCCTCTCAGATAAAACAACTCCTGGGTCTCCGATCTAATCGATCTGGCGATAGATCTACCTAGGAAGATTACAGTCAGCCCAAAATCTTCTCAAGCAAAGGCGGCCAGGGGTGTTCCATCCCTGTCCGCACCGTCTTTATCTTCAAGCTTGGCTCTTGTCCAGACAGCCTTGCAAGACAATTTAAATCTTCGATTGTGCATAGAATTTCGAGAGCAAGTAGGCCCTTTACTCTGAAGGCTTACGAGGGCAAGTGGCATGTTTTCAGGGACTGCTACCATATCATTAACAACGTTCCTCTGAGTGTCACAATCCCTCAACTGGCCAACTTTTTCTCTGGTTTTTCTAGGAGAAACAGCTGGCCCCAATTATTATCAAATGCTACCGCTCCATGATATCAGACACATTCCGCTATTATGGTAAATGTGATATCAGCCATGACAAAGATCTGTCAGATCTTTTAGCCACATTTAGAGTTAAATCGACATATATCCCTCACCTTGTTTCCAAATGGAATCTCTCATTTGTTTTGACATGACTCAATTCAGACAGTATTTAGTCTTCTTTAGCCCACAATTCGTTAAAGATAATATCATACAAAGCCAAAATATAGGTTACCATCCATTGGCAATCAACGAGTTTTCACTAGCTCGCTTTCTTTTATAGATAAGTCATGATCAGCAGCCATGCAAGACCTGTTTGTGCACTCTAGCACCACTTAAAGGCATAGAGGTTAGTCAGGTCACATAAAGCACCTCTTTCTTCTGGGTATAACTGGGACATGGGATATCACCGTTCAAGCTCTTGCTTCATGGGGGAAGTGAGTTATACGCTCTGCGTACTCTGGGGGTTCACAAGATCAGAGTCACCTCATAGAAGCTGTTGGCTGCCATACAGTGTCAACCTTCTCCAGTTTTATCTTAACGATATGTCCTCGCAGAGGCAAACCTTGAATCTAGTAGGTCCAGTGTTGTCAGTCCAGATGCCCACCAGACCTATGTACAAAAATCAGCACAGCCTATTAGCTTCGCTGTATTCGCCAGATAATTTTTTGTCGGTAAGAAGATTTCAATAACTATCTTCCTAACCGTATAACGGGGTCATATATCACGTAACCCTGGGCTGTGTTGCTGATTAAAATTAGGAGACCGAGTTATCGTTCAAATGGGGAATCCAGGAATCATTCCCTAGAGGATACCCGGGGTGGAGGTCGGATGCTCCGCATTCCCTCCTCCTATTACCTATTCTCCAAACGTGATGTGATCGGGGAACGCAAAGGAGAAAGCAAATTGTTTTTAGTAAATTATGTTTCTCCGATAATAATTACCCGATCACATTACTAAGAAACCCTCCTAACCAACCCGCCATGCGAACATCCTCGTATATTATATAGCGCTCGGCTTTAAAACTGGCGACATCTAGTGGGAGGTAAGGGGCAAGAGTTATTGCCCTTTGCCTATGTGAAATAGACAGAAAAGAAAAATTTTCGTTTTTTGGTAGGGCTGGATTCGCGAGGTAGCGGGCTTATATCCCTAAATTAATGTGATCGGGTAAGTATTCTCGGAGAAACATAATTTACTAAACAATTTGCTTTCCTGCTTTTAACTTTGGTCGGATTTAAGGGTCGTAAATTCGATTTGTATTGCAAGGTTGATAGCGGAGAATTTGACGTTTTAGAAATGAAGTTATTAATGACATTACAAGTCTTTCGGAGTTGGAAATAAATGGCATGTTTGCTGTATGTATGTCTGTTCTTACACCATTACACTAAACAAATAAGAAACACAACTGTAATGGTGCAAAGGCTATGTATTTTAACACAACACAGAAAATAGCCATTACAACAGCATAAATCTGCTCAAAAAAAATCAGCAGGACACCAACATAAAAGTGAGGTGATTTAGTTTTGTTTTCGCAGGAAGTATTTTTCCTGACATTAAAGTTAAACATTAGACAAGTAATCAGACTGGATTGAAACTTAATATCATATTTTGTCCAGTTGCTAAAGTCGATCGTTTGCTCTGAACATGGCAAACATATTGTAAGTATCTATGTTTATCCAGAATTAGTGGGTAAATGATAAACAAGTCTGAGTATCCTACCAGGCAACTCTGAACCCCGAGACATATTCCAGTTTCGTGCTTGGCTAAAATTTAAAGACTGCAATGTGGACCTGGAAAATACAAGGTACTGATTTAAATAATTTTCACTTCGAGTAAATTGCAATTTTCTTTGCCCGTGTCAAAAATACCATCATCATTGTAAGGTTATAATCACATGATCAAAAACATTTAATGCATTTCAATAAATTAATTAAAACATTATAATCAGATAAATCTGAAGTGCACATTTTGAATTGTGTTCATTTATTTTACCATCAATGGATGCAGATGATATAGAGGCAACTGGAGTACCTTTGCAAAGGAAACAGTCTGGCTCTTCATTTACACCGTATTTTATGATGCATCCTTCTAATGATGAATCTGGCATGAAAACTGTTAAAACTTTAGAGATAAAATGAAATGATGTACTCACTTATGTTTGATGAATCTTAACACACATTCCCTGTTGACACCACTGCACAAAAAGAGAAAACTATTTTTATTGCATAATTTAAAATGTATAAAGCGGATAATTATATTTCAAAGCATTATAAACATAGGCTTCCTAATTGAATTGATTTGCAATTAGGTAGATATAGCAAACTAAATGACTATACTTAAGTTGGAATCATAGTATAAGATATTAAACGGTTACTTATAAAACCAAATATAATTTAATTAATATACATTAAGTTGCATACGTCATAGATATTTGAAAGAACTGTCATCTGACTTATGAGTTTTTCAACCTAGAAATCTAACCATGATGTTCGGAATAATTTGTAGCCGAGAGAGGAAGACAAACATGTAGTTTAATATATATGTATGTATAAAGGAGAGAATACCATATGTACTCCACACGTGGTTCCAGGAGCTGCACTGAAATGCATTCCGAAGCATTTTTGGGTCGTTGGATGTGTACAACGCATGAATCGACATATTGTCTCATTCAGTGACTTCATGGAAAACAAACAAACATATGTATATCAATTTGGATGTGGTTACCTGATCAAAACATACCAATTTTCATATGAGGACATTAATATAAGAAATATGCTGGGTAACTATGATACAAGCAACGTCCTCTCTGTTTAACAATTCCGTATTTCCATATGGTGCATAGGTTAATGACGTTTTACAGCCCGACATAAATAATTGATGCGAACAAGCAGCAAAACAATAATTTGGAGGCTCGGGAAAAGACAGTTAATAGTTAAATGTAGAACGTGAACAAGATGAAGATCGCTTGAAGGAAGCCATGAATACTGCGAACCATAATAAACGACACTTAACACAAAACCATCAAACGTTCCAGCTTCACTGAACAATAAAATAAACACTTTGCAGATAAGGTGACAAATGTAATCCTTCAAGTGATATTTGAGATGGACAGCTTTGCAATACATCGGATCCCTGGAAAATGTGTTATCCCACAGCCAGGAGTAATCCAAAGTAAATATTGTAGAAAAGGGATTTTAAGAGCTAATTCTACGTAAGAACACGTGATGATGTCACTCGGCAAGGTATGTAACACTTAAATGATTTGGCCACTCAACATGAACTCGAATCATCCCGGTATTAAAACTACAGTGAGCATGCTAAATCAAAGGCTGGAAAAACTAATTCCAAGCTGCCACTAATATGCTGGGTAGAAACGTAAATTGAATTGCAAGACAAACCAATAATGGGTGCAATATTTTACATGATCTTGCAGTTTTATTTGTTACCTTTGTGATGACATCAAAGAAATCCTTAACAATCCAGATGTTACGAGTGATATAGCTTACACATGATGCAAATACAACTTTTTACTAAATATGTGAAAAACTAATTCCAAGCTGCCACTAATATACTAGGTAGGAAACGTAAATTGAATAGCAAGACAAACCAATATTTTACAAGATCTTGCAGTTTAATTTGGCTATAGACTAACCTTATGTTTGATGTATATGGGTGTGTATGTATATATGCATATATAAATGAACAAGTATGTATGTATTTATGTTTGTCAGTCTGTCTGTATGCATGTGTGTGGGTACGTGTGTGTTTGAGTTTATCTCTTTGGTGTTTCACTAACATTTTACACGCGCAAATACAAGTAGAAACAAATTGATGAAGAAGTAGTATATAAGGGTTTTAAATCATTTGGTGAAGTTAAACAATGAAAGAGCAAAAGATGTTTTATAGTTGTTTTTATACAACTACACTGTATTGATGTTAAACGTTGAGAAGTATAACAGAACAATAGTGTACACCAGACTTCATGTTTCGTTATTATGAATACATGCCATATGTAGTTACGTGACATTGTAATACACTAATCACTTTTGTTTGGACATGTTGTGATTGTGTAAGATCCCAATCTGTACACGAGCTTTATTTATGAGTTTAATTGTTTGATGAAATTTTATATATTAGCTCTTCTAAACTGCAACTCAAAATCGGATGCCCAGATGTAAGGTTTATTAATAAATAATAAGGTCCTACGTGGTTCCAATTTTAAAGAGACCATATAGTTTCTGCTTGGCGAAATACATGAACTATATATCTACTGAATAAATATAGTACTTATGAACCGAATATAAAACTTACCCGAAAATGTCTAAGATGTGAAAACGTTTGTTTTTGTGCCATCTTTAAAATATGGCTTTCAAAACAGGTTGTACATATAACAAGATTTGCATTAAAAATCCCAAATATTGTGTGCTAGAAAAAAATATGCAGCTCAAGTATATAACCGAACTGATGTCTTTTAAAAATGTTGTCCATTTTATTAACTGTTCATGTCACTTATTAGCTTGCCATTATTTTCGAATGAATGCTTAAAAGCAAAGTAAAAACCATTTATGTTGTAAATGAGCGGTTCGTTTGGACAATATTGGAGAGATTACGTTTATATAGCGCGTCTGTGTGTAGTGTACATAGGTAACGGAATCTGAGTAAAACACAGGATGGAAAATTGTCTTAAGGTAACAAAATATGAGTAAAGAGCAGAACATGAATAAAACCAAGAATAGAAAATAATCTTTAAATAACGGAACATGATACTAGGCAGAATTAATATTTAATAAAAAATACTATAATACAGTTTATACATTTGTACACGTTCTGAATGGCGAACCGAACCCAGGTCTACGGGTACACAGCACCAGTCGATAAGACTGCACGAACCAGTCCATGTTCCATTAGGACACATATCTTTGA
>JAQISU010000030.1:0-45000 GCA_029339505.1 Unio delphinus | reverse complement strand
CAGATAGAACATTTGGTCAACATTTGTGCATATTATAACAAAGAATCAACTAAAGCAGTAATAAGTAGAAAGCAAGACAACGCATGTGACTAATATGGTTTAAAAATGCACTTGCCTATGACCAAGTTCGTGTGCTGCAACGGATGTCGTCCTAAAATAGTCAGACGAATGAACAATCTCAACTCTATGACCAGGCACACAAACCTTTCCTGGGTAGGAAACACCTTAAAATAATTAAAGAAAACATATTTAATCAAAGACGCAGTTCAACTGACGCACGAATCCATACTTATGGTAATCTAATTTACTAGAGACTTTTGAATCAAATGGAATATATCCCCTACATGAAATATATTTGTGAATTGTAAAGCTAATTCTAAAATCATTGTGTTGACATAAACAGGTATATATATATATATATATATATATATATATATATATATATATATATATATATATATATATTTATATATATACACAAATATCTATATAAAGAGAGCGTGAGAGAGAGAGAGAGAGAGAGAGAGAGAGAGAGATTTTGATGTATACTTTGCAATATTTCTCCTTTCAAGATATTTTATTAGCTGCTTCTGAGACAGAACGTCTTGTAAAGGAAACCTGTATGATTTCACAGTCGTAATAGACTAGATCCATTGGTTCTAAAGTCTTTACTCTGTTCAACATTCTTCAATCGGTTTTTTTAATGGTTTATATATAATGTGTCATGATCGCTATGTTTCGACATGTATATCTTGTATTGCACCTTTTACAAAGTATTTTAGATTATTTTTATGTTCTTATAATGTGTAGACAGACTTATCTAGTGAAAGTTTAAACGAAAATCATCAAAACATTGGGCTAATTCAGTAAAAATAAGTAGTTATTATAAATTAAATTTTAATATAATATATTAATTTTTGATTAAATACTTATTCATTTATATGATTATAAGATTTATGCCCGTCTTAATTTTTTACCATATAATTTGAATTTGTATGAAATATTGAACATGATTTAATAATATATCAAGTTATAATATTTTTAAAATTGTAATTTATGCATCATGCAAATATTACTATAATGGCTTATCTCAATTTCTTTCTAAATGTTATATTTAGTTTTCAAATGAGATATATGTATATTTCATAATTATTAATTGTATCTATACCAATATCATTTATATCTACTGTATATGCATTTTCGCCAAGTAAATTATTCGTTAAAGAATAAAACAATGGCGCATGGAAAATATTGGTTAAGACGCTATCATTTTTTAAAATAGTGTTTATATAAATGTTCACTTAGAAAAATAATTATATTTAGTGAAGTAAGCAATGAGATTGTATTCACATTGTACGTGTTGGTGCTGCTAATTATATAATTTGCTTTTCGAGAACTAATTTAATTTTGGACTATTTTGATAAGACAATATACTCAACATAAATATGTATAATTATGCTTATATTCTTGTTATAATAATCTGTCACGACAAAATCACGCCTTCCTCATTGAAAGTCCTATTTTGTTATACACACATGCATTGTCATGCTAACACGGATAGATTGTATATGTCTGTACGTAAATGTGCATGTATGTGTTTTTCAGCTTATTAAAAACGGCTTTTGAAACCATTGAACAAACACTATCCAAACTAGGAAATCTGAGCTGATCACAATATGCTATCAAGTGTATATTTTTATATTGTATACAATTTGTGTTGCTCGTCACGCTGCCATGTTTATTTATATTTTACGTTTTCGTTCCATCGCATGTACATCCATTAGTAAATAAAAGCTTTTAGTTCTAAATTCTGTGTGAATTTGCTATCAGCAACAATTTTTGAGTATTAAGGTTAATTACTAAGTTCAAATAAACACCAAGGTTCTACGTACACCTGATAGCAAACTGTTAAACAAACAGAAATGAAAAATAATGAATCAGTTTAATATGCTTAGGGCACTTTATGGCATTTAATACGTTTGTAAACTTTAAACCTATTATAACATGAATACTGAGAAAAAATCCATTGTTTATTGTTGATGTTAGGAATATTATGCCAGGAACAATCAAACATTTTCTGCGTGAGGGTTTTGATGTAAGTATAAATCGAATATCCGGATTAATCTTTACAAACTGTGCATCAAATTATAATACTGAATACTAAAATGGAATGTCGTAACGAAGAACGATTTACTTAAACGTACACATTCTTGGGGAATTTAACCACTAACATTATTTTGAGATTGTATTCATTATACATAAGTTATTGGTTCGACTTTGTATGCCTAAAATGATAGTACAATCTTTACATCCCACGATCTGTAAACATTTTCTACCAAATCAGTTGGAAACAGCTTGAGTATACCATCATGTTTAATGGTTAGTGTCTCCAAAATAATAAACCAGTCAATGGTGTGCATCTTGGATAATATAATTGCTATGATACGTTTCACCGAGACGTAGTGAAATATAAAGATGACGAGAGAGAGAGAGAGAGAGAGAGAGAGAGAGAGAGAGAGAGAGAGAGAGAGAGAGAGAGAGAGAGAGAGAGATTGTACTTACCAACAGTTTGACTACTTCTCATGCCATGTATATACATCGTGTGTCTAAATAAAAAACATAGCAATGTGTATTTGCACAACATACCGCAAACCTCAACGCATGTTTAAATTGTTTTGTTTACTTGACCTTTTCTCGTTCAGTGACAATAGAGTAGCAAACGCCTAAAGGTATTAGAGTTGTCTACCAATATGTATGATTAAGGTCTAGCCTTACTTAAGATCTTTGAATGTTCTGTAAGAAACCCTTCGATTCAAATCACGGTCATTTTATTATAGGACTTGTGGTCAAACATTTCGGATTATTTTTGCTTTTGTTTAAAATCCATTACGTCCCTTTTAATGGTTTACTTTCTGGATTTTACGAAATGTTTCGGTATTGTTATTTTTTGCAACTGATTTTAATGTCTTAGAATCGAAATAAATATCGAAGCCTAGCGTGGAATGTGACTTTAAAAAAAATGAGATAATATAATAACTTTAAAATTTATGTTGAAATTGTTTCGTTAGATTCGATGTTAAAGGAAACGGTTTTAATTTAACATATGCAATAAATATTACGCTATACACGTAAGCGTTATGAATGCAATCTTTGGGGCAAACAAATACTAACGAAGAATAGCACTCTTTGAAAAAATTACGAGATGTGTGAGGTTCTCATATACTATGATATCGCATGCAAAACCTTCTTTAACAAAGGAAGAGATAATGAGGTCGTATTTATTGAAACACAATGATGGAGTCTACTGTTTCGAAATTGATTAGTAAGTCTACAGTTTGCTGTGAATCGAAATGTTAATAGAACTTCAATACAGATAAATACATAGAAAAAGATTTAGGAAAACATCAGGTCCGAAAACTGGATATGACAATACACATGTTGTAAGACAGAGAAGAATCAATATCCAGGGAAATAACATAAATGTAGAGTGAGATTAAGAGTGACAGCAATACGAAAAGAAGCATATCAACAAGGAAAGAAACAATTTTACCAAAAGACTAGCTTTGAAACCGAAAAAAGTACATCAGGACATTCAAGATTTTGATGATATTGCTGAAAACTTGGAGTGGCCATCACAGTCGTATACTTCTGTATTATGTAGCGATTGTTAAAGATCCTGAAGTTTATACTTCAAAGTGTTAATTTTGAGTTTATTAAGACATGTATATTGTAGTGATAAGATTTGCAACATGATGCATATTTGCATAGGTTTACGAAATGACTAAAAGATGCTAAATGGCAATCGACTCAAAAGTTAAATAAATAGGGAAGAAAATACGATATGAAATTATTTATTTCTTTATTCTTTCTAAATCAATCTGGTCCATCTAAGACGTTAAACGTAATTTCAGCCAAACGTAATTTCAAAATAAAAATCAACGTATTTCGGTGTGGTGACTCACTAACTACTGTTATATTTTTTCTTTATTCATGTGATCTTGCACATGACTCGAGCATGCTCATACATATATGAATTCAAAACAATCGGTCACGTCAGTTAACGACGGATAGTAGTCTTTGACTAGTTCTGTTGATTGAAATAACATTGGATAATACAAGGGGTTTCGAGTACAATGATTACCTACATAATACATAGATTTCATCCGTTTTGTATATTTGAAACTACATGAAATCAAAATTCTGCGATTTTTCTTTGCTACGTTTTGTACTTTGAAAAGGTGAAGTTCACGTAACATTAAGTTTACGATGGGCTCGATTTAATTGATTGACTTCTGATAAATAAGTTTCAGTGTATGCAATTACTAAAATTATGATATACAAATTATACTGATAAACGAGGAATAACTCCAGGAAAGTTACTTTATCAGCTAATGATCCTAAATCAATGCAAGAAGCAAACACAGACGTAAAACCAAGGACCATTTCAAATTATCAAAAGCGACATCAACTTTTTCAGGAATATTCTACAGAAATTTAATATCATTATAGAATACCTTATAGTAGGGTCTTAATGACAAAGCATTTAAATCTAGCACTATAGTTTGCTGCTTCTTCATTCATGATGCATATGTTTAGTTTACAACACAAAACGTCACTGACCGGACACTTATTCCAGTATATAACTCGTGCGATATGGAAACAATTTGTGTACAGACTAAACTGAAACTAATAAGTGGAAAACTCTGTGTTTGCTGAAAGATTACCTGAACTGGGGGTTAAAGTATTTAATGAAAAGATTCCTGTTTTTTTTTAATTTAAATATTTAAATACATTTAGCAGAGAAAGTTAATGTTTTACAGCAATTATCATTAACGGAACATAAGGATATGCATGTACTTGACAAATGTAGCCTAACATTTCTATAGACATCGAAAAGTAAAATGTATATATCGTGGGAAGAAATAACGGCACATACAAGAGTAGGTACAAATAAATAGCCCATTTGTATCGTCAGAATGTAACTGGTGTATAATGTTGATTTTGTACGCTTAAAGTATTGTCTGGAGGATATTTCGAAATCGCGTCTAATACGCGATTTACTTCATGGCCTCACATTGTCGGATCGGTCTAATACGTGATTTACTGCATGGCTTCACCTTGTCAAATCGGTCTAATACGCGATTTACCTCATGACCTCACATTGTCAGATCGGTCTAATACGCGATTTACTTCATGGCCTCACATGGTTGGATCGGTCTAATACGCGATTTACTTCTTATCCTCACATTGTCGGATCGGTCTAAAACGAGATTTACTTCATGGCCTCACATTGTCGGATCGGTCTAATACGCGATTTACTGCATGGCCTCACATTGTCGGATAGGTTGATTGTTGTGTTGGTAATTTTGAAATACAAAACGTAATGGATTTGTTTATATAAAATGGTTTTTTTCGGTGGACGAAATCGGTAAGAATCGAATCAAACAAATCCGCGTCGAGCAATTGCGTATACAACCCAATAAGAAAGTGGACTAGAACTGTTCTCAAGATTAATGATATCAAGTTCAACTTTATTTTCCTGGTTAGAAAATTGATCACGCTTAAATACTCTTTTTAAATTTGGAATATTTAGTTTTCATGAGCATTAATTAAGTCAAGATTAGATATTGGTGGAAGACGTTTTACATATAACGAAGAGCACCGGTAAGTCTCAGACTTTTTCGAGTGTTACTCTCTGGTAATCTTTATATTTTGTCTTTTTTGGTATTACGTTCCACTTTCCTCTTACCGCTAACTTTGAACCATCTAGCCCAAAATCACGAGGTGCTGTTGAATTTTCCGTAACGTGAGCAGCAGCGGATTTCATTGCAGGTATAGCTGCAGAGAAGTTGAAATATACCACCGGTGTTTATTTAATCTTTTCTAAAATTCGGAGAAAGATGCAGTCGTTATCTTGAATTTAGTTATAAAGCTATTTAAAAATTTTTGAGTTGAGTTTAAGTTGATGATTTATTTTAGACCACCACTTGAAATTCGATCTCTCTTTACTGTTCTGTTTGTTCCGCAATTACGTACAAGCTTTGATTGTAATATTTTACCTAAAGTCTCGATCACATTAACATGGCTAAAGTTTCCACTGGGACATCAAAAACTCTCCTTGGTTTTGTCGTACCTAACATTACCATATTTAAAATATTTGTTGTCATTGACATTCTAATCAGTTCAAGCATTTAACAATGTCTGTAATTTGATTTTTAATATAGCTTTAACAATTGTTGAGTCATATAGTAACAATTTGTGCAGTTTGGCAGTTTATTGTAATATCTAGCACCTGAACATGATGCTGCACACATCGATCATGACGTCACACCCGGTAACAGTATCCTGACACTAAGCCGACAGAGTCCTATCACTAACGTCTTAACGCTGACCGCAACGTGATGCAGCTGATATACTAATTGTAAAAGTCCTTGCTATGTGTAAAAGAATTGTTACCGAGAGGATGGTGGATTAAATGAACAACACAAACACAAGTGTGAAAGATAATGTAGATTTATGAAATAAATTATTAATGAAAAAAAATAATGATGTATCAACACAATAACTCATGCATTCAACCCACAATTACACTCACAACTTCTCACAATACATGAATAAATGAAATATTAATACAAAATAAAACACAGATATAAAGGAATCTCTTGGACTATACACAGATCCAAAGAACCTTTACGAAAGTTATATTACCGCAAGTATAAATTATGATGACAAATCAAACTATACTATCGCACGTATGGATTGCGACAACTAGCACGAACATATACAGGTATTCAATCAAGTTGCTAGCTTTTATTGAGAATCATGCAATCCCTTGAAATATTATTGTGATCTGACATAACCATGTAAATACAACAATGTATTAAATTGTACTACAATTTCAACACACATATGTGTCTCGACCCTGTATAACCGTACGATTCACCCACAGTTTAATCGCCGCCCAGTTTCCCCGAAGACCTAGGGTTGACCAATACTTTTATCGGCCGTTTGCCCTTCACGGATCCACCACAGTTATACGGACAGACAGCATACAACATCTATTAGAACCAACGTTCCTCAATACCCTAGATGTCGCCCCGGATGTTTATAACTCTAGACAGCTCCGACACTTGGACTTCTAGCTTTCCGGATATTTACACATCACGACAGATGTAGACGAACAGACAGTTCGACAGACAGACAGTCAGATACTTCAATTCGATTGCACAATAAAGCAGCAACAATTTCAGCTACGATAACAGATGTTATCAGAGATGTTCCGCAATAAATCAGCTATAATTCAGAGATGTTCTCAGTGATGTTATCAGAGATGTTCCCAGTGATGTTATCAGAGATGCTATCAGATGTTATCAGATGTTATCAGAGATGCTTTTAGATGTTATCAGATGTTATCAGAGATGCTATCAACCGACGTTATCAGAGATGTTTTCAGATGCGTTATCAGCTACAATAAAGAAACCAGACTGATAACAGTTGTCTCAAAAAATAATCTAAACCTTAGATCACGCTATTGCATTGAAAGTCTAATGGTGACTAGTAATTCCAAATATTCCACGTTTAAAATCTGCATTGCAATAAAGGCATCATTACATGAAATGATAAACGGAATAAAATTCACAATAAAACGAAATATAAATTTAACACTCACCCCTTTGGCTGGAGATTAATGACAGGCTATCTTTTTTTTTCGGGGTGGGGAGGGCACCAGACAGATGCCCGGAGTTTCATGTATGTGTGTGTTCCCCCCGATATGTAGTTTTGTGTTTTTTATAAATTCCATTTAAATAACCTAACCTTAAATTTTCCCATCGGGATTATATGATAATAGGAGAATATTTTTTCCTTAGTGTTTTTCTATGACATTGTCACCCGAACCTTAAGGTCCATCATAGGTGTCTGTCTCATTTCATAAAGTTAACCCTGGCTAGGGGTTTCCTAAATCCTGTGTATGCTATTTGTGGTGTGCTATATGTATGATGCTATATATATTCATATGAATATTGTATATTTGTTAGGATAGCCATTCTTGTCAAATTTCCCAGTTTTCTAACCATATAAATACCTCTAAACTGTATTTATTTCCGTAGATATTTATTTTCATTTAATTCATATATGTTCAATAATTTAGAATTTAGTACAAACATGGTGTCTTAAAAAAGAAAGACCCTATTGTTTTACTGTTTGTTCTATGATGTTCCATATTTGTAATTTCCTTACTTATATACTAGATCACTTGGATCGAAATGGGATTCGTGCAATTTTTTATTATTATTTGCACTTCACCCTTTTCGATCTATTTTGTAACCTGTATTTATTTATAATTAAAACCTTATTACATTCCAAAAAATGTTTATATTCCCTTAAAAACGGGCTTTCTGTGTAGATTCACGATCTCCACAGAGTAAATATATATACTAACCAGTGATTTTTTTATATGATAGCATGCTTCCCTTAAGAAAGAACAAATCTTAACTATATAATCTATCTAAATCCATGTTTTGTTGTAATGTAAATGTCTCTAGGTGAGCTTTGTTCCAAACTCTTTCACGGGCCTGTCCACTTCGCGTGGCGCCATGTGATATAGCCCCATGCTCTCATTGCTTGTACTTTTCTCTACCTGAGTTCCCTGTTCCCTCCTTATCTAAAATTTTCCCCATAAGTCCTTATCGGTCCACATGCTATCATAGTCTTAATAATAAAATGTATTATTTGTTGTAATATATCATTTGTTTAGATACCATCTAGATATAACACTTGTTTTTCTTCATATATCTGATTTACCCTAATATTCTTTATGATTTTGTTGCTGTCAAATTGAGTCTTAGAACATTCTGTAATAACGTGTTTCTTAGTAAATGAATAATTTTTGAATAGTGGACATTTTGGCGACACTTCGACCATATGCCGTCTCACTGCTATTTCCCCTGTCAAACATGCATCATGCATGTATTTGAACAAGGTACTTTTTTCCAAATTGATTTAATTTTAGTCCAGTTCCCCCATGCCCTATCCCATTGAATATTTATGTATTTTTGTTCTATCCTATTTTTTTCCTTATTTATTGTTTCTCGTGTTAGCCATTTGTATGTGCATTTTGTATCTGTGTTCCAGAATTCCTTAGCATCCCTATATCTGAATAATAAATCTTTTATGTATCTTATTTCCATTGGCACTTCTACAGTTTTAGTTAATTTATTGTTCCTACATATGTCATTTCTCTGCTTAATAGAGAAACCAAAGTAATATATATAAAGCCCTTGCCAAGCTATTTTGGGCTCCTCTTTAATCTCTTTAAATCTATTCAAAATGTTGGTGTGTTTAATTAGGATTGGGTGGGGGAGACCTAAACTCCCCTCATCCCTTCCTTATATAAAGTATTTTTGTTTGTATAGTGTATTTTATATCCCCATAAATATTTAATAATCTCGTTATCTTTTTTTTTAGTGTATTATCTTTAATGTCTACTGTTTTTAATTTATAATTAAAGTGCACATACATATAATTTTTTGCTATTTGTGCTCGCTCCAATAAGCATATTGGCAAAGGTTCCCAGGTTGCCACATTTTTTATAATTTTTTCTTTAATTTCTTTCAAGTTGTTTGTCATTTCGTATTTTCCAAAATTTATTCCTAATGTTTTTATATTATCTTTAATAAGAAGAGCAGGTAGACCATGTGTCTTACCTCTCCAGTTTCCTATTAGTACATTTTCAGTCTTTTCAGGATTTATCTTAGAACCTGAAACTTTCCCAAATCTGTCAAATTCCTTTATAAGTTCATTATAGGATTTCCCGTCTTGGATAAAGTTTGTGCAATCATCAGCATGTTGTAACATCTTAACTTCTTCTCGAATGTTTGGAACTTTGATCCCTACAATATTTGGGTTGTTCCTAACTTTGGTACTTAGAATTTCTATTGCTATTACATATAATAACATAGATAGTAGGCATCCTTGCCTCACTGATCTTTGAATTTCAAATTTTCCCGTTTTTGCTCCGTTAACCTGTACAATCGAGTTTATATCATTGTACAGGATTTTGGTCCAATTTTGGAAATTTTCTCCAAAACCAAATTTTTCTAGTGTCTTAATTATATAGTTTTGTTCAAGTCTATCAAAGGCTTTCTCTTGACCAATTAGTACGATAGCACTAGTAGTACCATTTGTATTTATATGATCTATGATAGTTCTAATGTTTAAAATGTTATTCTGTATGTTTCTCCCTTTCGGCCCACTAGTTTGATTTATATTTATAATTGGGTCAAGACACTTTGTACCCTTTCCGTTAAAATTTTGCTAATAATTTTATAATCAACGTTGAGGAGTGAGATGGGTCTCCAATTTTTAATTTCTTCCCTATTCCCTTTCCCCTTATATATTATTGTTATCATACTCGCCCTCATTGTGTTTGACATTTTTCTATTCCTAAGTGCAATATTGTTATATAACCATTCTAGAATTGGCGAAAATTCCTTACAAAATTTTTTATAGAATTCTGCAGAAAGTCCATCTCTCCCTGGTGATTTGTTTTTACCTAATTTCCCTATTGTCTCAACTATCTCGTCTTGTGATATAAATTCCTCACATTTGTCTCTATGTTCTGAGGTAATTTTTTCACAATTTGTCTCTCGTATGTTTCTATATCTTCGTCCGCTATTCTCTGTGAAGTATATAGGTCCTGATAGTAATTTTGTATATATTCTAATATTCGAGTTTTGTCTTCCAGTATTTCCATTCCGGTATTTAATTTATCTAATGTTTTCCCTCCCCCTCTTCTCAATTCCTCCCTTTTATAAAGACCCTCTGCATTTTCATATAGTTCTGTAAATAACCCAGCATTTATTCCCCTCCCTTTATAAAAATCTTTCTTTAATTTTCCTAATCTTAATACTAGTGTTTCTTTTGTGCCCTGTATTGTTGTTGTGTTTATTAAATTTTCAAAAGCTTCTACTTCTAATTTAAATTTCCTAATCCTTAATTTTGAGTGTTTAAGAGCTATTTTTTTTAATTTAACTTTTAAATTATCCCATTCTTCTATGATATTTATGTTCCCTATATTTTTAAAATCTTCTATTTCCCTATTAATTTCGTCTATAAATTCTTTTGTATTTAATATTTGAGTATTTAACTTCCATGATCCCCGACCCCATTTAGTTCTTTTGTTTATCCCTACTTCTAAAAAAATTAATTTGTGGTCCGAAACTTTGTAATCTCAAATTCCTGATTTAATATATTTATTTGTGCCAAAACATGTACCCCAAAATTTATCTAATCTACTTGATGTATCCCCTCTTGTAAAAGTATATTCCACCCTTAGTAAATTTAACCGTCTATATATGTCAACAAAATCTAATGATTCCATAATAAGTTTCATTATGTCCCTAATCTCTAAATCACTTTTCAATAATTTCCGTGTCGTTCTGTCTATTCCGTCCTCAATCCAGTTAAAGTCCATACCAATTATCAAATTTTCCCCAATATAGTTGTCTAAGTACTCCTTTAAACGCGTTGCAAAAGCACTTTTCATATTAAACGCTGGCATATATATATATATATTAAAAAAATGACACTTCTCTATTTTTAAATGAATTAATCTCCCCTTAAAAAAACCCTCCTCTATTCTTTCCCATTTAATCCCTACTTTATTTTTAACCATAACGGATACCCCTCCCCACTTATCTCTCCTATCAGGATCATTTTTAATTATAATACAATCCAGCTTTCGTTCGAGTTGTTCTTTTAGTTCGTCAGTTAGTCCATTATGTGTCTCCTGAAGAAAAAGTAAGTCAAAGTCTCCTATTCGTAGTAACTTTTTGACTTTCTCTTGGTTTAAACCATTAACATTTATTGACTTTAAAAAGAAGTTTTGTTCTTCCATTTTTGGTCTGTCTCCAGGTGGCCGCAAATTTTAAATGGATATAAATTTATTGTCTAATGTTAATGATTAAGTGCTTATATCTTCCCCACTTTGAGGGGAACCTGGATCAATTTTCTCTGATTGGGTTTCTGGTTCACTTAACGGACTTTCAGAATCACTGGTTAGATTGAATGGCCGACTTCCCCACATTTGGAACATTTTCGGTCCCTCTCACACCCCCTATACCATGACCTAAGTTTAAAACCTAAAACATAGAAATAGGGTGGTATTTTTTTCTCTTTTCCTTGTTCTACTCTGATCATACGGACTGCCGATGTTATTCCTGTATAACCCCAAGAGTCCGCAAGTTTGTTTCCCTTACTGTTCACCCCAAACCTGTCTTTTAATTTCAATTCAATCTCCGTTGTCTCTATGTAAAAAGGCAAGCCATGGAAATGTATTTCAACCATTTTAGGGCCTAAATCCCTTTCAATCGGCGGGGCTTGACTAACATTCATCCTGATGTTTTTCACCATAAAGGAATCTACATCAAGAACTGATGTCTCTGAATCCCTAGGATATAGCATGAACCTTTTTGGTCACGAATTCTGAAGACATACAATCTTTCTCATATCTATACCCATTGCTTTAAGAGCAGCTAAAATTTCTAGCTGTTTGGGTGTTTCATCCGAGCCTGATATTAAAATCTGACATCCCTTGGGGTGATGTGCTAAAAGCACATTGTCGGACACCGTACATTTATAGTATAAGTGTAGTCTCGACCTCATTTCCCGATTCATATCATTGGTTTCTGTCTCTTGATGAGACATTGTGACACTGTAAACAAAGTAGCAATACTGTGTAAGAAATAATGAAAAAAAGAAAGGTGCAGTGAAAATAATTTACACAAATGTGAATAATGAAGAAAATATAGCCCTTTGTAGACAGTGAATAATAAATCCAAATAATCCACACAGATTTTTGCACAAGTAATATTGAAGTACACAATAACGAGTATCTACACTTCTCAAAAGACTAGCCTATCTTTCCTACGATAAGATACTTTTGGTCCCGTAATTATTATGAAAAATATTCTGCCTTATATACTCTCAATTAGGGGAGCATAAATCACGGCAAAATTACCGTGACCCCGTGATTCTTGTTGTTCACTGACTTCAATTGATAGGAAGTCAGGCACATGCAAATCGTTACATGCCGCTTACCTTGGAGAAATATACTTATTCACCCCAGGCAATGCATGGACGACGAAACAAAGAAAATGGTGAGATTAGTTTGTAAATCAATTAGAAAATAAATTACATTTTCGCCTAATTCTGTGACACTATGACTCAGCTTTGATTGGAACCCGGGCAATGACATTTGTAGACAGATCAGCTAGCCATTGGTACATATACATATATATTACATTTTATATTAGTTTTGTTCTCACCCTGTATATTAATTATGTAAGATCTATTAACGATAATTGTTTCTCAATTATTAAAGATGGCGAAGAAATGCTTTACGCTGTGTAAATGTCCTTCACGGCACATCGACTGACTGACAAAATATGCTTTTCAGTAGTATATGTATTGGTCATTATTGTCTTTGAGTCCTATGTGTGCATTTTGTTCAACAGAAAAAGACACTGTATTTCGTATGTATAACTCACTGGTCCGAGTTCCAAGCCTTCGTCTTTGAAAGTTAAATGTGACTATATCTTAAGCGAAAAGATATAATATTGCCTAATGTATAAAAATTAAGGAATGACCGTGTTTTTCATACAAAATAGTTTTGAACATACATTTGTCTTCTAGAATTGTAAACGCATAGGTCTTATTTTCTGTCCGACATTGACCTGCTACAATTCTGAAATATTTCATTCATATCTAAGAGAAATGATGAATTGAACATAATGCCTACTGTACAATTTTGTTTTCTTCATTGCCGGACTGATCAATGTTTTTCTTGTTGATAAGTATTATAGAGCGTTTTGTATTAATCGGTACGCAACAATAAATAATATTAATTGCCAGCTTCCACATATACAAAATCTTAAAGCTTTCTAATTCGTTATATTACCCTCCACAAGCTTTGTCACAAACATTGAAACAGAAGGTTTACTATATCGATTGAAACCGACAGGGTAGAATAATTATTTCGATCGACTATTTGCAACCAAGCGTGGTTGTACCATTAATCAACCAAATTGTATTCTCATCATGACACAAAGCACTTCATTGATTCACTTCTATCACTGAAGAACGACCTTTTAGTTGGTGAGCTACTTTTTGGCTTATTTAAACGAATATAACTTCAAAAAAAAATTATATTTACAAACAGCTTGCAAACATACCAATTAATACATTTTAGCAACAATAGTAATTTCCTTGTGTCTTGCTTTAACTTTGGTCGGAGTTAAGGGTCATAAATTATGTTAGTATTGCAAGGTTGATAGAGGAGAATTTTACGTTTCAGAAATGAAGTTATTAATCACACTGCAAGCCTTTCGGATTTGGAAATAAATGGCATATATGCCGTATTTATACCCATTCTTACACAATTATACTAAATAAGTAAGAAACACAACTGTAATGGTGCAAAGGCTTATGTAGTTTAATACAACACAGAAAATAGCCATTACAATAGCATACATCTGCTCAAATACAATCAGCAGGAAAGAAACATTAAAGTGAGGTGATTTAGTTTTGTTTTCGTAGGAAGTATTTTCATGACATTAAAGCTACACATTAGACAAGTAATCAGACTGGATTGAAAACTAATATCTCATATTTTTCAGTTGGTAAATTCAATCGTTTGCTCTGAACATACCAAACATATTGCAAGTATCTACGTTTATCCAGAATTAATGAGTAAATGATAAAAAAAAAGTTTGAGTATCCTGTCACGCAGCTCTGAACCCCGAAACAAATTCCAGTTTCATGCTTGGCTAAAATATGACGACTGCAATATGGACCTGGAAAATACAAGGGACTGATTTAATTAATTTTCACCTCGAATAAATTGCAATAGTGCTGCTTTACCAAATATTAAAGTCAAGTGCATATATTATTTATAATCGTCATCGTCACAGTAATTTTCTTTGCCCTAGTCAATACCATCATCATTGTAAGATTATAATCAAATCAACAAAACGTTTATTGCATCCCAATAAATTAATTAAACCATTATAAGCAGATAAATCTGAAGTGCACATTTAGCATTGTGTTTTTTTTTTTTTTACCATGAATGGATGCAGATGATACAGAGGTAACTCGAGTAGATATGCGAATGAAACAGTCTGGCTCTTCATTTGTACTCACTTATGTATGATGAATCTTAACACACAGTCCCTGTTGACACCACTGCACAAAAAGAGAAAAATATTTTTTTGCATAATTTAAAATGTATAAAGCGGATCGTTATATTTCGAAGCATTATAGACATAGGCTTCTTAATTTAATTGATATTAAACAATTTATTATAAAACCAAATATAATTTAATTAATATACATTAAGTTGCATACCTCATGGATATTTGAACGAACTGTCATCTGATTTATGAGTTTTTGAACCTAAAAATATAACCATGATTTTCTTGATAATTTGTAGCCGAGAGAAGAAGACTAACATGTAGTGAAATATATATATATATATATATATATATATATATATATATATATATATATATATATATATATATATATATATATATATAAATATATGTAAATAGATATATATATATATATATATATAAATATATCGATATATATGTAGATATATATATAAATATATGTAGATAGATATATATATATATATATATATATATATATATATATATATATATATATATATATAAATATATAGATATATATGTAGATATATATATAAATATATGTAGATAGATATATATATATAGATATACAGAAATATATATATGTATATATATATATATATATATATATATATATATATATATATATATATATATATATATACATATATGTATATATATGTGTATATAGAAGGAGAGATTACCATATTTACTCCACACGTGGTTCCAGGAGCTGCACTGTAATACTTTTTTTTCAGGCGTGTTTTGCTCGTTGGATGCGTGCAACGCATGAATCGACATCTATTCCCAGGTAGTGCCTTCATGGATAACAGAAACAAAAAAACATATGTATTTTTATGGGAAAAGCGCAGGAAGGAAAAAAATCTTAATGTACCGGAACATGAGCGAAGCGCAGGAAGGAAAATAATCTTAAAGTAACGGAACTTGAATAAAACACAGATGGAACATAATCTTAAAGTAACGGAACATGAATAAATTACAAAATAGAAAATAATTTTAAAGTAACGGAATATGAGCAAAGCGCAGGATGAAAAATAATCTTAAAGCAACAGAACATGAATAAAACACGGAATATAAAATAATCTTTAAGTAACGGAACTCGGTACTAGGCAGAATTAATATTTAATAAAAACTACTATAATACAGTTTATATATTTGTATTCGTTCTCAATGGCGAATCGAACCCTGGTCTACGGGTAAACAGCAATAATCGATAAGACTGTACGATCCAGCCCATGTTCCTTTAGGACAAATATCTTTGACTGTATGTTCTCTTTTTTCTTCATCCTTTATCTTGAATGTTTACATACCCCATATTGAACAGATCCTGGTCCCACGAAGAGTTGACACTGCATATTGGGGGTGTAGTACTGTCCAGGAGGTTCCGCCATATACATGTTAAAAAAGGCCGACTGAGCCGGGGTGTAGACAAATTTCTTGGTTAAATCAGCTCTGAAATGCGATAGCGATTGATCATCGTGACAGACACACACACACACACACACACACACACATATATATATATATAAATATATATAGAGAGCGAGAGAGAGAGATGTATATGGGATGAGCATATCTTTGGGGTGGTCTGGAAGTGTCTTAAGCTCGGAAACTTGGGAAATTTCGGGTATCGAAGTGGGGAACAGTGGGAGCATAATAACATCTTGTTTAAAGCTGTGGCAGTATGTCGTATGTAATGCATCAAGGCTAACAGAATTCTTGAAAGAGACATTTATGGGATCGAGGCTAGCTACAGTGGGAGCCATAATAAACCCATCCTCTGCTTTACAAGCTGTGGCAGTATCGTCTCCGTCATGTACAGCTCCAAGGCTATAACAGAAATTACAAGAAGGAAGAAATATAATCTCCATACACAAGATATAACTTGAATTGAACACAATGTATAGAGACAAAAGTGCCCTACAAAATGTAAAGAACGAAGAGATAAAAATAAATAATTTAATCTGTTTATTTCTCAGTAATTCTCATCACATATTTTAGATAAGAGGTCAATTAAATTCCTAGAGGATGGAGGTCAAGGATCATACACAATATCTGGTAAAATTGTGTCTCGCATCGACAAAATGATCAAGTATAATTCAAATAAATGTCTCTTTCAACGAATGGTCGCTTATTGAATTCATACACATACAAACAAGTTTAAAACAAAACCATATAGTTTCATTAGATAGAATTTCCCAAATCCATAAATCAGACCACCAAAGTGATCTCTCTCTCTCTCTCTCTGGCTATATATATATATATATATATATATATATATATATATATATATATATATATATATATATATATATATATATATATATATATATATATATATATATATATATATATATATATGTTTGTGTGTGTGTGTGTGTGTGTGTGTGTGTGTGTGTGTGTGATTCAAGCCATAATTGATTGATATGCGCTCCTGAGGTAAATAATCTATTTAAATCGACCGATCTTCAATATAAATAATTGTTCTTATCATTACTGCCTAAAAGGTCATGTACAGTTGTCACCCTTCAAATGCTCTAACAATATTTAAATAGTTTATCCTCACATTCTAGAAACTGAGTAGAGCTCTGAAATATGTTTCATTAGGATGCAGCACCATTGTATTATCAATATCAATATGTCGGTTTTGAATTTATTTTAAGATTATTACATATTGTCTAGAAATGTTTTTGAATATTTATTAAGATGAATATCCCGGAAAAAAAATCACTTTGCTGATGGTGTATTAAAATAAACTATGTTATATACTGTTTCATGTATTGTTCAAGTATATTTGTAGTAATCAAACAACATTATATATTTTCTCTAATTATATAAAAAGAAATATTAAAAGACAACAAATTGATATAAATAAATGTCGTTATATTCCAATTTTGTAAAGATTAGTTCAGAACTTATTTCATCGTTTTATGTATTATCTTCTAGCGTGGTAAATGTAACTACGATACAAGGTGGGATAATAACTTGTAGCGAATCGAAAACAATTGCTGTGTATTTCGGCTTACGTAAGTTGTGTGTATTACACTTTTGTACCCTAAGTGTTATATCCGACATATGAGCTACTGCTTTATATGGAGAACACGGGAAAACAGAACGTTTAGTCAACATTTGTGCATATTGTAAAAAAGAATCAACTAAAGCAGAAATAAGTAGAAAACAAGACAACGAATGTGATCGATATGGTTTAAAAATGCACTTGCCTATGACCAAGTTCGTGTGCTGCAATGGATGTCGTCCTAAAATAATCAGTTGAATGAACAAGCTCAACTCTGTAACCAGGCACACAAACCTTTCCTGGGTAGGAGAGACCTTAAAATAATTAAAGAAAACATTTTTAATCAAAGATGCCGTTCAAATGACGCACGAATCCATACTTTTGGTAATCTACTTTACTTGAGACTTTTAAATAAAATTTAATATATCCCCTACATCAAATATACTGGTGAATCGTAAAGCTAATTCTAAAATCATTGTGTAGTCAGAAACAGATATAAAAGTATATATATATATATATATATATATATATATATATATATATATATATATATATATATATATAAAGAGGGAGTGAGGGAGAGAGAGATTTTAATGACATTTCTAATTCTTTGCAATATTTCTCCTTTCAACATATTGTTTTAGCTGCTTCTGAGACAGAACGTCTTGTAAAGGAAATCTGTATGGATTCACAGTCGTAATACAGTAGGTCCAAAGGTTCTAAATTCTTCAACTCTGTTCAACATTCTTCAATCGGTTTTTTTAATGGTTTATATATAATGTGTCATGATCGCTATGTTTCAGCTTATTTATCTTGTATTACACCTTTCACAAAGTAATTAAGATTACTTTTATATTATTATAATGTTTAGACTGACTTACCTAGTGAAAGTTTAAACGAAAATCATAAAAAAATGTGACTAATTCAGTAAAAAAAAGAGTATTTATTGTAAATTAAATTTTAATATAACATATTAATTATTGATTAAATACTTATTCATTTATATGATTATAAGTATTATGCCAGTCTTAATTTTGTACTATATAATTTGAATTTTTATTAAATATTGAACATGATTTAATAATATATTAAGTTATAATAAATTTAAAATTGTAATTTATGCGTCATACAAATAGTAATATAGTCGCTTATCTCAATTCCTTTATAAATGTTATATATAGTTTTCAAATGAGATATATGTATCTTTCATAATTATTAATTGTATATATATATCAATATCATTTATATCAACTGTATATGCATTTTCCCCAAGTAAATTAGTCGTTAAAGTATAAAACAATTGCACATGGAAACAATTGGTGAAGACGCTATCATGTTTATTTAATAGTGTTTATATAAATGGTCACTTAGAAAAATAATTATATTTAATGAAGTAAGCAATGAGATTGTATTCAGTCGCACATTGAACGTGTTGGTGTTGCTAATTATATAATTTGCTTTTCGTGAACTAATTTAATTTTAGCTTATATTTATAAGGCAATACGTTTAACATATAAATATGTATAATTATGCTTATATTCTTGTTATACTAATCTGTTAGGACAAAATCACGCCTTCCTCATTGAAAGTCCTATTTCGTTCTCTGCGCATGCATTGTCATGCTAACACGGATAGATTGTATATGTCTGTACGTAAATGTGAGTGCATGTGTTTTTCAACTTATTAAAAACGGCTTTTGAAAACATTGAACAAACACTATCCAAACTAGGGAATCTGATCTGAGCCATAATATGCTATCAAGTGTATATGTTTAATGTTGTATACAATATATGTTGCTCGTCACGCTGCCATGTTTAGTTTATATTTAACGTTTTAGTTCCATCGCATGTAGATCATTTGGTAAATGAAAGCTTTTAGTGCTAAATTCTGAGTGAATTTGCTATCAGCAACAATTTTTGAGGTTAATTACTAGGTTCACATAAACACCAAGGTTCTACGTACAGCTGCAAGCAAACTGATGAGCAAACAGAAATGAAGAATAATGAGTCAATTGAATATGATTAGGGCACGTTATTGCATTTAATACTGTTGTATACTTTAAACCTATTTTAAAATGAATACTGAGAAAAATCCATTGTCTATGGCTGATGTTAGGAATATTATGCCAGGAACAATCAAACATTTTATGCGTGATGGTTTTTATGTAACTATAAATCGAAAATCCTGCTTAATATTTACAAACTGAGAATCAAATGATAATACTGAATACTCTAATGGAATGTCGTAACGAAGAACGATTTAGGTAAACGTACACATTCTAGGATAATTGAACCGCTAACATTAATCTGAGATTGTTTTCGTGATATTTAAGTTATCGTTTCGACTTTGTATGCATAACATGATGGTACAATCTTTAGATCACACGTTCTGTAAACATTTTCTACAAAATCAGTTGGGAACAGCTTGAATATACTATCATGTTTAATGGTTACTGCCTCCAAAATAATAAACCAGTCCATGGTATGCATCTTGGATAATATAACTGCTATGATACGTTTCACCGAGACGTAGTGAAATATAAAGATTACGAGAGAGAGAGAGAGAGAGAGAGAGAGAGAGAGAGAGAGATTGTACTTACCGCCATTTTTTCTTATCCTCATGTCACCAAGATGCAACTTGTATCTAAATATAAAACATAGTAATGTGTATTTGCACAACATACCGCAAACATCAACGCATGTTTAAATTATTTTGTTTAATTGACCTTTTCTCGTTGAGTGACAATAGAGTAGCAAATGCCTTAAGGCCTTTGTTATGTTTATTAGAGTTGTTTACCAATATGTATGATTAGGGTCTAGCCTTCGATCCAAATCCCGCTAATTTTATTATAGGACTAGTGGTCGAACATTTCAGATGATTTGTGATTTAGTTCAAAATCCAGTACGTCCCTCTTAATGTTTTACTTTCTGGATTTTACTAAACGTCTCGGTTTTGTTATTTTTTGAAACTGAGTGTAATGCCTTAGAATCGAAACAAACATTGAAGCCTTGCGTGGAATGTGACTTTAAACAAATGAGAGAATATAATAACTTTGAGATTTTTATTGACATTATTTCGTTAGATTCGATGTTAAAGGAAACGGTTTTAATTTCACATATGTCATCAATATTACGCGAAACAACATGTTGGAGTCTATTGCTTTGAGGTTGATTAGTAAGTCTACAGTTTGGTTTTAATCGAAATATTAAAAGAATTACAATACAGATAAATACATAGAAAAAGATTTAGGAAAACGTCAGGTCCGGAAACTGGATGTGACAATACAAATGTTGTTAGAGAGAGAAGAATCATTATCCAAGGGATTAACATAAATGCAGAGTGAGATAAAGAGTGAAAGCAACATGAAGAGAAGCAGATCAACAAGGAGAGAAACAATGTTAACAAAAGACTAGCTTTGAAACCGAAAGAAGTACATCAGCACATTCCAGATTTTGATGACATTGCTGAAAACTTGAAATGGCCAAGACAGCCTTATACTTTTGTATTATGTAGCGATTGTTAAAACTCGTGAAGTTTATACTTCAAAGTATTAATTACGAGTTTATTAAGACATGTATATTGTAGGGGTAAGATTTGCGAAATAATGCATATTTACAAAAGTTTACGGAATGAATAAAATATGTTATATGGCAATCGACTCAAAAGTTAAATAAACACGGAAGAAAATACGTCAGAATGGTTGAGTTCGGTAGCTTATAATGTGCATATATGAAATTATTTATTTCTTTATTCTTTCTAAATCAACCTAGTCCATCTAAGATGTTTAACGTAATTTCAGCGAAAGGTAAAATTTCAAAATAAAAATCAAAGTATTTCGGTGTGGTGACTCACTAACTACTGTTATGTTTTTTCTTTATTCGTGTTATCTTCCTCATGATTCGAGTTTGGTCATACATATATGTATTCAAAACAATCAGTCACGTCACTTAACGACGAATAGTAGTCTTCGATTAGCTTTGTTGATTGAAAAAACATTGGATAATAAAAGGGTTTCGAATACAATGATTGTCTACAAAATACATTGATTTCATGCCTTTTGTATATTTTAAGCAACATGAAATCAACATTCTGCCAATTTTCCTCGCTACGTTTTTAACATGGAAAAGGTGAAAAACACGTAACGTTAAGTTTACGATTGGCTCGATTTAATGATTGAGTTCAGCTAAATGTGTTTCGGTGTATGCAATTACTAAAATTATGATATATAAGTTATACTGATAAACGAGCAGAGCAATAACTCTAGGAAATAGAATATAAATTATATACATTAAATAGCCTATATCTATTTTGTTTAATTGTTATTTAGCAGGTACTTTATCAGCTAATGATCCTAAATCAATGCGAGATGCAAACACAGACGTGAAACCAAGGACCATTTCAAATGATCAAAAGCGACATTAACCTTTTCAGGAATATTCTACAGAGATATACTATTATTAAGTAATACGTTTTAGTAGGGGCTTAATGACAAAGTTTTTAAATCTAGCACTTAACAGTTTCCTGCTTATTCATTCATAATGCATACGTTTAGTTAACAAGCTAAATTATACTGGCAAACGAGTGATGGATTAGTCTGTGTTAAAATGCTCAAATAATTTGAATGGACCTCAAAAACATACACGCGATGATGATTGGAGCACTTAAAATTTATTTTAATCTAGTGAAGGTGATGTTCACATTTCCACTGCACCTTCTAATTTAATGTTGAACGGGAGATACAAAAGTTTGGAGAAAATATGAATTACTATTTATGGGAAACCTTTAGAATTTGTCACCAAGAATAATATGCTCAGCAATTATCCGTTGATAAAATGTCTTCTGTTTATATTATAACCTTCTATACTAGATTTGTTTCATTAAGAACACATCTATTTCAGACATGGTTATACACATGTACTGGTCCCAAAACAGAGAAACTCATAGTCTAGTATTCAAACAAATTGCATTGCATCTGCATCCCATTCATCGGCTGATTTCTAGTTGCTTTACAGCATTCCATTAGGCTACATCTTGCTCAAGAAATGTGACTGTATTACTATTACTAAGGCCATACAGAGGCAGGCAAAATGTACTTACCTGTAAAACGTTATTATTGCTCTTAATTGCCTTATCTTTTTGTATTGTTCTCTTTCACCCTTGTATCCCACGAACGTGCATCAGATCACCTCTGCATTCTAGGCTATCTCAACGTATCAGTCCCTAACTCTCTGCCCTTTATTTGATACTGACAGAAAACTCCGTATGATAATAACAACCAAATTCATGCATGACATCCAAGAAAACGCAACAACTTACTTACATGCTACAGCAGAACAACTCGACAACTGCCTGCGTTCATTGCTTGAGAAACATGCCCAAGCCACCAAATGCAGATTATCAATAAAAGCGCGTTTTCCATGATATAGCAGTGTTAGAGACCAGTCTCGCACTTCTAAAAGACATCTACCAGAAACAGAGAGAGTTTTGCATTCCGCCAGACTCACTATTCATAAACAAATATATGAAGCCGCTATGAAGAACGTCACAAACATAGTCCATTTAGCGAAATTATTCCACTACAGTACTAACATCACGGAGGGTAACAGCTGCAAAGAGCTCTTCGAGATAACTAACAAACTAATATCAATGAACAAATGTACACCACTTCCAAATATCTTCTCTGCAGTAGACTTTCCGGACCTATTTGAAAATGTATTCCGTGACAAAGTATAAATCATTAGAGGTTTGCTTGACAACACAATTTCAATTGACCAGTAACCATACAGTTATGATACATAATTTCAGCGACAACCATTAGGAGCATTTGAACCTGTATATATTGAATTAGTACGGACAATTGTTATGTGGACTGCACCAAAACTGCTATCGTAAAGCCTCTGCTGAAGAAACCAACAATTAACCTTAACGATTTAAAGAACTACCACCCAGTTTCTAATCTCCCATTCATATAAAAAAAATCTTAGAAAAAGATGTTCTATCCCATCTGGTATCTTATTTGAATTGCCACAGTACTAAAACAACACTTCTGTAAGTATTTAATGAGATTCTCTCTGCTTTGAATAGTAGAAAGATTACTGTCCCTACCCTCTTTGATTTCTCTGCAGAATTTGACAAAATAGTCCATGATATATTTCTTCACCGTCTCCAGCATGTATTTGACATGCAGAATATAGCATTGCATTGGTTTAAGTACTACGTAGTCAACGGGACACAAATTGTAACTGCAAATATAATACATCCCAGGTAAGTTGATTTATGTTTTTGGTGATCACCAGGGGTCTGTTTGTGGCACTGTTCACATCATTATATACACTCAGCCGCTCTCAAATGTCATAGATAATCACCCAGTGTCTCAGCAATTGCACGTTGATGACACCCAAATATACAAGTTTAGCCTCCCAACTGTTATTGATTATACCATCCATGGAGTAGAGAGGTGCATTTCGGATGTGAAATAATGAATGACATGTACAAACTGCAGATAAATGATGATAAAACTGAAGCTATTATGGTAACAACACAAATCCTTTCTACTTCACTTCCTTTACCTCAGACAATAAATATCAGCAATACCAACATTAAATTCACACAGTCAATACGAAACCTAGGTGTTACTCTAGACAGTACTCTCATATTGTACCAAGATATCATGAACATATTCAAGGCTGCATATCTTGAAATAAGACGCATAAGCTCCATTTGCAAATATGTTTCAGTTTATTCCACTTAAAACACTTGTTTGTTCATTAACACTTTCGAGACTGCTGGACTATTGTAAGTAGATTCTCTCTGGTTCGTCACAATATCAATTCCTTAATCTTCAAAAAAGTTCCAAACACAGCTGCTCATATCATCTTTAGAGTACCTCGATCAGAGAACACCTCAACACTGCTCTGTACTATACACAATCAATTCCATACTGAGCAAAACACAAAATTTGTTGTCTGTGCTATGTTTAAATAACAGACACCAGTCCAACATACCTATCCGGCCTCACCCATTTGTATACACTAGAAAGATACTTACGCTCTTCTTCTGACAATCGTATTCTCATTGTTCCCACTATGAAAACAAAGTCTTATAGACAACGTTCATTTGCATACCAGGGCAAGGCGACGTGGAACAAATTGCCCATTGAAATTAGACACAAAGACACAGTGGTCCATTTTAAGTGTGCTTATTTCTCACCTTTTTCTAATGCAGGAACAAAGTTAGAGACCTAATAATGTTTTGTATCTGATACCTTTTCAACATGTTTTATATTTTCCAATATCATGCTTTTTATTATTTGTTTTTCTTTAGTATAGTCGTTTCATTATAGTTGTTGTAAAGCTCTTAGACCTTCTAAAGATTAGGCGCTATACAATGTCCTCATTATTATTTGTATGATTATGATTATAATTATTATCATTATTATTATTATTATTATTACTATTATTATTATTATTATTATTATTATTATTATTATTATTATTATTATCATTATTATTATTATTATTATTAGTAGTAGTAGCAGTAGTAGTAGTAGTATTCTCTTTACAGGAGATAAAATATATATACTATGTATGGTTCAAATGCATAGTTTGTTGTCAGTTAAAGGATATAGAATTAAGAATTTATGATTGGTTAAAATAATTTATCTGATATGAGATAAAACCTAGAAATACATGATGACCATATCCTTGCGGTAATAATTACATACATTATCGAAAGTAATTCAGAAAAAGGTTCTGTAACTGGATCAAATGTATTTCAAATTGATCTCACCTATATTACACACCTCTACAATTGCTTTGTCATCAAGTGAACATAGTTTGTATCGTAATAACGCAATTGCATGTTTATCACAACTAATTGAACTTTCACATGCAAGAGGGAATATGGTAATATGTTGGCTGTTTCACAATGTATTAAGCTTTATTGAGAAAATATTAAAATTCATACTTCCAGCTTCCGTAACATGTTTGAATCTACTACTTTTGTATCATGAGGGTAATCATTATGTCCCCAGTGTAAATGCACTTACCGTGTAAAGAGTATAACTTGGTCGTAATCTAGAACATGCTTGAGTGCACCCGATAAGTCCCATTGACACAGATCAGCCAGATAATATCTTGCATTAATAAATGATGTTCCGTTAACTGATTCCACCTGAGAGAATTGGTGTGGAAAATGTGCCTGCGCCTTTAAAAGAAGGAAACGCATGATAATTAATTGGATTGAGGTTTTCGTTTATTGCTGCTATTTACCGAATATCAATTGAAAAATAGCCACACGAGAATATAAAGCATACATAATTAACACATACAAATATAATATTGAATAATACATACTTAAAAAATAACAATATAATATTGAAGCATACATAATGAAAACATACAAATATAATAGTGAAGCATTCATCATTGAAACATACAAATATAATATTGAAGCATACATCATTAAAACATAAAAATATAATATTGAAGCATACATACTTAAAACATACCAATATAATATTGAAGCATACATAATGAAAACATACAAATATAATATTGAAGCATACATCATTAAAACATACAAATATAATATTCAAGCATACATAATTTAAACATACAAATATCATATTGAAGCATACATCATTAAAACATACAAATATAATATTGAAACATTCATACTTAAAACATACCAATATAATATTGAAGCATACATTATGAAAACATACAAATATAATATTGAAGCATATATAATCAACACACAAATATAATATTGAAGCATACGTCATTAAAACATACAAATATAATATTAAAGCATATATAATCAACACACAAATATAATATTGAAGCATGCATAATTAACACATACAAATATAATATTGAAGAATACATCATTAAGACATACATATATAATATGCTTTGCAATAAAGAAAGTCAAAGATAGAGATGACTAGGAAAAGACAGAGACTGTAGAACGGTTAAAGCTATCATAAAATTCCAAATCAGAGATAAAAACACAATCACACATTGCGCCATATAAACTAAATCTGACATTTGCGTTATCTATATCATGAGAGCTATCCATCCTATGTGAATTGTGTGTTCAAAGTCAACTATGCAAACCATTTCTACTATGTATTATATTTTTGCTATATATGCAATTTGTACTGTATATACTATTTTTGCGACATATTATATTTATACTTTATATACTATCTTTACGATATTTCTCTATTTTGTATTATATATATTACTTTCACTATATATTCCATTTGTACAAAAATACTAATTGTACTATATATACTATTTTTACTACAAATTATATTTGTAATATAGATAAGACCTGTTTGTTTGTTTGATTATGATCTTTAACGTAGCTTTAACAAATTTTGAATCTTGTCGCTACGATGTCTGAAGTGAGACAGTTTATTGCGATGTCTAGCACAGGATATTCATGCCGCAGAAATGTAGCATGATGTCCCAACAAGTCACACTATCCTGACACCAGACCGACAAGTCCTAACACTAAACTCTTAATGCTGAGACTCAAGCGAGGCAGCTCTTAGCACAATTTTTGTAAATCTTTGGTATGACTCGGCCTGGGATCGAACCCCGGACCTCCGCGGCGGAAGCTCTAACAACTAGGCTACCGGAACCATGATACCATTTATAATATGTATACTATATGTACTATGTATGCTTTTTTTACTATGTATACTAGTATGAATATATATTACATATATAAACACACATATATATATATATATATATATATATATATATATATATATATATATATATATATATATGTAGTATACAACTCTGCCTGTATCTATTTAAATGATATATGTTTGGTTTTGAACGCAATGTGCGAAATATAATTATTCTGACTAATGAAAATATATTTATGTTTGAGAGTGAAATATTAAATGCAAAAATCCCTATAATATTAACTGGAACAACGGTATTTATATTAAATAAAATCTAAGGTAGTATTGTTTTGCTTGAGATGAATTACTACATCAAATATTGTTCCAACCTAATCGAGAGTTGGTAGTGAAGACAATAAGACTGAGTATCATTGAACCACGAATTGAATCAAACTTTAACAGTCTAACTCAACCAGTACTTTAATTGAAGCAACACCTATCCATGAATACAATATACTTGATTTAACCAAAATATCGTAATGTATAATCCCCTCTACCGAAATACAAAAATGTTAGGTTTATATATTTTGAGATACAAATTATGGCAAACATAATGGTCCGCTACACGTATCACTTATTGCGGATCATATTGGATCAATAAGGGCATGTTGTCGCAAACATTATGAAAACGTGGACATGATAATTTCAATATGAAGCTGACAACCGTTTGAAACCTTCAATGTTGACAAACAATTCTGTAAAGATCTCGCACATAATCGCTCCATATGGTGCACTTTTATACATACTTGAGCTACACACTGTAAACTGGCAACAATTATAAATGTGGTGTTGAATCCTAAATATGAGAACATCACAATGTTTTCAACAAGAATGAATAATATCAGTGCGGTACTATATCTAGTATATGCTATATGCATTTGAGTTTATCCCACATTCAGCGACGTAACGCTAACTCTTTGTAACCAAATTCGATGAATAAAGCAGTACTGATAGATAAACTGAAAATGTAATGAGTAATAAGACAATCTAATTGTTTCTCTGATTAATCTATCAACGATAGTTCTAGCTGATGAAGAAACGTTTGCATACATATCAGTAGCAGAAATCCTAACTTTAGGAGATGGAAGATCTATCTTAGTCTTTCTTATCAGAATGGTACTTAGAATGAAATATCTGACTTTCACCGGGTGTTCACCCACAACATGTACATATTAAGAAAAGCACTTCATCACATATACATAATCAACGGATCAAAACATATTACCTGGAAAACTAAGATATGACGAATCTTGACATGGATTTCAAAATTAGGATCGTTTATTCCTGTGTAGAGTTGGTCTACCTATGAATAAGATAAAGATAATTTGTATAGCGAGTATAATTTTCATATCTGGCATGAACGTGTTCAAATTGTTGTTTTTGCTTTCAATTCCTTCTCAATGGCTATGAATTATTTTATCGTTTAGCATATGTGCAGACTAAAAGCAAAAATATGACCCTCAATAGAAAACCTATATTACAATCTAACAACTTACGGTGTTTACTGAAACGACCAGACTGCAATCGACTGTGTCACTTTAATGTGCTCTACCTAACCTAAACTATACTAAGATAAAATTACATTTTTTTGTGTAATGAGCGATTATACAGAGATTTTTTTTCTGCCCATATTGATGTTGCTCGATTCCTTTCTATGGCGTCTCGTTTTAAGCAAAGTTATTTAGAATATGCATAAGCTGAAAATGTATTCAGTTGTCCGTTAACAATACTTACACCATTTATAATGTATGAGAAATATCTTCTTATGTTCATTGATGCCTCAGATATCCTTTCGGTGCTACTTAATGAGTTGTTTGCCAAATCTAAAAATCTGCAGGTGGAACGTATACATACATCAATGCCAAAATATAGATACCGAAAAATTTACCTGTATACCTACATATATATAATGATTCAAACCTACATTGATCCAAATACATATATACATACGTACGTACGTACGTACGTAAAAACATACATACATACATACATACATACATACATACATACATACATACATACATACATACATACATACATCGCAAAGCAAAATCGATCAATTGATAAAAAAGAGCCCGCGATGTTTACCATGAAAGAAGATGCAACCCTCACAAGAATACCACCCCGTAATTTGAATTCGGCCTCTTTGATGAAGATATATAATATTTATCCTTCGTGCTATAGGAATGAAAAACATTATGTTGGACTGTTTGCATCCGTTCAGTTGAGTAATTAATTAATGCATATAGTTGCACAAAATTCAACAATGAATGGCAATATATATTTAGCAAACTAAACCGATCATGTAAGCAAATTAGTTAATGTAAAAGTTTAAATAAAGAAACCTACCATATGGAAGAGAAACAGAAATAAATATAATCTAATGTGTGTGCCATAAAGTTAGTAACACACTATATCCCAGAGAAATTCCGGAGAAAGATAAGTTAATATTTTGAGTAGCTAACGATTATGTACGTGTAGAACAAGTTCTTGCAAGATAGGGAACATGGATTAAGATACTAAGTTGTTTAAGGAAAGTATTTCCTTCTTTTATCAAATGTATTTATGTGTATGATTCTAAAAGATACACACTACATTGGATTTTATGGGTTGTATGTTTAAGTAGGACGTTGCGTTGAACTTCATATTGATAAATAGAAGTCAGATTGTCATATATATTCCGAGTCGAAATACGCGATACTATATATATATATATATATATGTTTGTGTGGGTGTGTGTGGGTGAATGTGTGTACAAATTACAAATATATATATATATATATATATATATATATATATATATATATATATATATATATATAGAGAGAGAGAGAGAGAGAGAGAGAGAGAGAGAGAGAGAGAGATGTTTGTGATTGTGATACAAAAGGAATACTTACAAGTCCCAGACAGATGAATCTGGTACCACGACAACTTTTACGGTGTATACTGTCTTCACATTATCTGTCGATGGAATTTGATGTAGTACAAAATACCATAGAAAGTCATATTCTCACGAAGCATGAATTCTATATCAAACCGTACCATTTATCTTCAATATGATGCAACATATTAATATAGTTTTGAATCCAAAAGGTTTGTGACAAAATAAATAACAAGCACTTGTCACATCATTAGTTATTTACTTTCCGTACACTTCCGTTCCAAGTTCAATTAGGAAAGCAAACATATCTTTAAAATAGAATCAGAAAAGCAAAAAAAAATCATTAATTTAAAATCTCTTTATTTGCTGTATATTTAAGTTATCTTGCTGTCAACAAAGCGGACCAAGAATTGTGTGTGTCTATTTATGTTCAAAATATAATAGCTTTTACAGACCTTTACGTTCTACTACCATGTCTCTTTCGTTATTTGCTTCGTCTTGTTGAAATTCTTGGTCTCTTTTGATATATAATTGATCGTGCTGAACTGGCATATCTATTTCGATATTTGATAGCTGCTGTATATATGGTATGTCTCTTTCGATATTTGATTGGTCCTGCAGAACATAGCGTTTGGCAAGAAGATCCGTATTTTCCAAGACGTTTCTTGTTGCGAAGTCGTCCTTGGAAGGTTGAAGATCATAATTTCTGTCGCCGATTTTAATGTTTCCGCTCTAGTTGATTCAAAATTATATATATATATATATATATATATATATATATATAATACGTGTGTGTGTGTGTGTGAAGGTGTATGAAATTTTTTTGCTTCCATGATCTCTGTTTATTTCCAAATTCATTTATCTTATCATTTAAAAAATCGGTGGTGGTCGACGTTGTGTCATCCCATATATTGAAAATACTAGATAACTGTTTAGTAGAATGGCCATAAATTAGGAAATAGAATATAATAAGCATACCCATTGTGTGGATTACACAAGGAATTGATATGATTTGTTTCAATTACAGTTTTTCTCTTTTTTATCATGGAAACAAGAGTAAAGATAATATATATATATATATATATATATATATATATATATATATATATATATATATATATATATATATATGTCTATTGAAAAAGTAATTAGCATAAATATCAGTTATGTATTAAAACTGTAACATAAAGGACCAAAGGATTTGAAAAAGAGTCAAGTCTAAAGCATAATTAGTCTAGGTTGTAAGACCAATTTATATCTACACTTTCCAAATATTACGTGAGATATGCCTATTGTAAGGAGTCAAATAAAGTTTTCTACAAAATATGATGCTAGCCTATTTTCTTATACTTGGATAGTTTTAGTCAATAAATTGTCCCGACCAGGATTTCACAATTTTGTGGAACTAGCATCTCAAACTCAATTGATAAGTGTCATGTAGAAGAAGAAGCTTGCTATGTATGTTTACCATCAACATACGTAAATGTCATTCTAATATTCTAATATATCTACAAACTCATTTGGACAAAAACAAAAACAATATGTTGAATCAATCAAGTTAAATTAGGTGCGAAAGTTACAGACATATGTAATAAATGAAAAATCAGTGTCGATCTATATCGGACAAAGTCTTGAAGACAATTTAATTTAGGTGTACAATTCATCTATAAGGAAATTTTATACTGACATATGAATCTATAAACTTTTTATGTTTTATGATTTATAAATCGTAAGCTAAATTCATTGTGTAGGCTGCAAATATTACACACTTAATTATATCATAGAAAAATGACGTCATAATGATGTCTCTCTTGTGCAGTATATATGAATATAAGACAAAATATATAAAGAAATTAAAAGTCTTCGTTTCACAATCGTATCTTTAAGCAGATCATAGAATCATATTCATATGACGAAGGTTTTGTTAAAGAAAACCCATCCTAATAAATATTAAGTTTTATTTTCTATGTAATCTTAGATGCTGCTCATATACACCTATCATACATAGATCGATAGATAGATAGATAGATAGATAGATAGATAGATAGATAGATAGATAGATAGATAGATAGATAGATAGATAGATAGATAGATAGATAAATAGATAGATAGATAGATAGATAGATAGATAGATAGATAGATAGATAGATAGATAGATATAGATATAGATAGATAGATGGAGGGAAATATAGATAGACAGATAGATAGAAAGATATATAGATAGATAGACATATAACAACACGAAAATGAATCGTGTTGTACCGGTAAAATATAAATAACTGATTATTTTCTTTCATTTCATGTCAATTTAAACTATGACGATCAAGATGAGATGTTATCTTTTAGATACCTATAATAGCTACACCTTTTTGTAATTACCAGTTCATGATAGGTTATGTACATACAGTCTACTGTATAGCCAATAATTAATCATTTTTAAAGCGTGAACAGCTGTTCCCATGCTAAGGAACATACTTCTGTAAGCTGGCGAGCACTATTGAAAGTCAAACGTAATTGGCTTGAGACAGCAAAATTATTTTATATTTGATATGATAGTATTATACTTGCTATGAGTATGTCGCACTGCCCATTTGACCTTTTGACACACCTCGCAGCCATGAATGCCCCATTTTCCCTGTCTTGGTAGTAAGCCATATCCTGTTGAAATAAAAAAAAACTAATTATTAGATTCCAATTTGTGTAGAGAAGTAGGTAGGCATTTAAACATGCAGACAATTGTGGAAATAATTATGTTGACATGTCCGTATTTTTTATACCTATATTACTTAATTGGGCAATTCAGTCTGTATAGATATATATAGTGGCAAGTTGTACAATATGACATTGATAACTTATTACTTATTACTTGGCACAGTGATGTCAATCCTGCAGTACGTGCTGATTTTAAAAATATATTGACTGATAACAGAGACATCAAAAGATATATGTTCAAAACGTAAATTATATATGAAGACATACCGTCTTTATTAATGAAAAATGCAATGAATGCGGGTCCAATATATTATTTATTCACACAATCAGACGGAATATAAATATATAAACACACAATTAACGCAGCGCTAACCATCAAAATATTAGACCGAAGAAAGGTGTAATAAAAAGCATTGTCCTACATAATGACCTGTTAGCTGGGGAACTTACACACTCAAAACTTATGATCGATACGACATTTACAGTATTGTTCTGTAATAATTATTTGGGTCGGTAAGTAAGTAGTTTAGTATTGGGGTAAGTAGTTTAATTTGACATTGATTTCTTAGTATTGCTTATTTACTGCAGTGTTGTCTATACTGCGCCCGGCGGACTTACCTTAAATATATAATAACTGATAACGAAGAATATGAAAGTTAACTATATTTATGAAAAAACAGAGATTAGAAATAAAGACAGTATAAATAATGAAAACATTAATGAACCCGATTGCAATATATTCACGCAACCAAAAGGAAATACAATTAATGAAGCTAAACATGAAGATATTAACACTGAAGAAAGTGTTATCTAAAAGGATTGTCGTACATTATGACCGTATAGTTAGAAAAATTAAATCTGTATCACAGATAAGTCATTTAAAGTTTTGTTTATTTAATAATTATCAAGCGTACAATAAACAAAATAATAAAATCAACAACAGACGTTATAATACGAGAACCATGTTTTTTATGGGATATCACTTGCAAAATGAAACCATTGGTTTGATGCTTGATATATTCAAGCAAAGTATCCTCGACAGTGACATATATTTCCAACTGATTATATATTTCATTTCAGAGCACACATATATAAATGGTGATTAATTCAAATGTCTCTGATATTATTAAATCAACATACTTCACTCCTGCAATGACCAGAATAGTAAATGAGCATTAGTGTGGTTCAACAACGAATAACTGCAAAGAGTGTTAATATATTGATTGCGGACACCCGATAAATAAAAAAACAAAAACAAAAAGACATTAGGAACCAAGGGAAATAAGACAGTTAACTCTAATTAAACAAAACAGCATGTACAACCAGCTACTATGCACAATCTGTATTATCCAGTTGCCAGTGTAGTATGTATGCATCTGATAAATATATATTAGTAACGGTACATATAACATGGTCATAGACAGAAAGAGGAAACTGACCAGGCAAAGGGTACAATGCATGGGCTTAAGCAGTTATGTCTACATTCAAGCAGATATTCAACGCATCCAAACATCCATATGTTACTAATAAAATCTATCAGAATCATATGCAGTCCACATAGTCCAGATTTCATAAAAGCGACCAAAAATGAAGATCACATAAGCATCGAAAACGCGGAAGCGATGTCAAGGTGTTCCCAATAAATGTGTCAATTATTTCAAAAGGTTATCAATGAAACACCATTGACACGGGGCTTCGATACATTCATTCATTGGCGTCTTAATCTCGGGAGACCATGCGTATAGCACCCTTGGGGTTTCGTCTGTCTCTGGGTTGTTGGCATCGTCTGTTGTGGCAGTCCCTCTTGCAGTTTGTGCAGACACGCTGGGAAGCCTGAGTTGCTGTGGTTTCTATCACGTGGCCCTTTCTGACTCGTTTCTCTGCTGCCTCGTATCAATGACTGATATATACCTTTACTTACTGTCAGTCTCCTGGTGCCTCGGTCCTCGGCCAGCACGTCCCAGCCATAAGGTGCGATGTCACATGCCATTAGGTCCCTCTTGCATGCATCCTTGAAACGGAGTGAGGGGCGGCCGACTCCTCTTGTGCCAGTGGCCAGGTGTTCATATAGGATGTCCGTTGGCAGCCTCCAATCCTCCATGCGTCAGACGTGTCCCAGCCATCGAAGGCGACGTTTGCTCAGCAGGGAGAACATGATGTGCGTGTGTGCACGCTGCAGGATTTCGCTGTTTAGTACACGGTCTTGCCAGCTGCTTTTCAAGATGCGTTTAAGGCACCTTATATGGAAGGAGTTGATCCAGCGCTTGTGCCTTATGTAGGTACTCCAGGCCTTACTGTAATACAGAAGGGTGCTGAGAAGAATGCAGGCTTGGTAAACTTTGACTCTGGTTTGCACTGTCAGCGCGTTGTTTTCCCACACCCTCTTGGTCAGTCATGACATGATGGTGTTCGCCTTGCCAAGCATTCTGTCCAGTTCCTTATCGAACGAGAGAGTGTTGTTTTTGGTTGACCCCAGGTAGGTAAAGTTGTTGACTGATTCCAAGGTGACACCGTTGATTTTGATTGTAGAGGCAATGGAGGTATCTTGCATGCTGACCTTTGTTTTTTTCCAGGCTGACGGTGAGTCCAAACTGCATGCAGGCATCAGAAAAACGGTCTCCCAGTCTCTGAAGGGCTTCCTCAGTGTTTGCCACAAGAACCGCGTCATCTGCAACAAAACATCTCCCTCACGAGCACAGCCCTCACTTTCGTCTTTGAGGGCAGTCGTGCCAGGTTGAACAGCCTCCCATCGGACCTGGTGTGTATATATATGCCATCAGTGGACGAGTCAAAGGCGTAGGACAGAAGCAAGGAGAAGAAGATCCCGAATAGAGTTGGTGCCAGAACGCAGCCCTGCTTCACACCGCTGTTAACTTGGAAGGAGATTGGGGAAGATCCATCATACAGGACTGTTCCCTTCATATCTGCATGGAAAGAGATTATCATGCTTCAGAGTTTTGAAGGGCAATCGATTTTACTGAGAACTCCAAAAAGGCCATTCCTGCTGACGAAGTCAAAGGCCTTGGTGAGGTCGATTAACATCATGTAAAGTGGTTGACCTTGCTCTCTGCTCTTCTGTTGGAGTTGTCGTAAAAAGAAGATCATGTCTGTTGTCGGCCTGCCTGCTCTGAAGCCGCACTGGGATTCTGGGTACGCACAGTCTCTCAGCAACTGAATATTGTTTAGTATGATGCTGGCATACACTTTACCAACGATGCTCAGAATCGAGATCACTCTAGTTATTGCAGTCACTGCGGTAGCCCTTGTTTTTGTAAACTGGTCACAATTGTTGCAGCACTCTAGTCTTGGGGGACTGCTCCTTCCTAACAGCAGAGGCAAAGTAGTTCGTGCAGTGGTTGGAACAATGTTGGTTTTCCACATTTGATAGCTTCGGGCGGGATGCTGTCACTAACTGGTGCTTTGTCGTTTGGGAGGCAGTCAATTGCATTGCTGAGCTCATCTAAGGTTGGCACTTCGTCAAGCTCCTCCATGATGGGAAGATTCTTTATGCTGCTGAGGCCAGCTTCAGTATAGCTCTGAGTAGTGCTCCACCCATCTGGCCATCTGTTGCCCACAGTCTGTGATCTTCTCTCCAATCATATAATTCATAGGAGCGACCCCTTTCACTGTAGGGCCTATTGCATTGTTGATGCCAATGTACATACCATTTATGGTTCCCGTCTGGGCTCTGTGCTGGATTCCTTCACACATCTGTTGCCAGTACTCGTTCCCGCACTGTCTAGCGATGCGTTGGGTGCTGTTTCGAGCACTTTTAAGAGCAGCATGCGTCATTTTGGGCATTTTTTGTACGCTATTAAGGTCGTGCTTTTCTCCTCAATTAGTGGTTCCATCCTTGTTAGGTGTACATTGAAGCAGTCCTGACTGGGTCGTTCTTTTTTGACAAACGTGGACATGGCTATTTTGTAGATGGCACCCTTCATGGTGTTCCTCTTGGCTGTGGCGTCGTGCTCTGGCAGGTACTGGAGAGCCTTGTCCAGGGCGGACACATACTCCTGTACCTTGGAAGGGACCGACATCTGTCCGGTGTTTATGCGTGGGTGTCCTTTTGGTTTTGAACGGTGTAGTGTCTTTGGCTGTGGTCTCACCCTGATGATCACGAGGGCATGGTCGGAGTTGCAGTCTGCACTGTGGTGGGTTCTGGTGGAGAGGACGATGTTGAGGGCAGAGCACCTGGTGATGACCAAGTCGAGTTGGTGCCAGTGATGGGAACTGGGGTGTTTCCATGACACTTTGTGTTGTGGCTTACCCTTGAAAAAAGTGTTTGTTATGCACAGGCCAAGGTAGGTGCGCAGCTCCAACAGTCTCTGACCATTTTCTTTGTTCTTTCCAGTACCATGATATCTGAGGCAGATAGGCCATGATTCGTGATCCTCACCTACTAAGGCATTGAAGTCGTAGAGAAGAAAAAGTGATTCGTGTTTAGGGCATCCTTTAATGTGTTCATTCAGCTGCCCATAAAACTGATCCTTGGTGTCTTCTGAAGACGAGAGGGTGGGGGCGTAGACACTAATGATGTTGACAGGACTTGCAGCAGTGGTGAGGCGGATGGACAAGAGACGCTCAGTGCCCCCTGTGGGACGTTCAACCAAGCCCAGAAGATTGTTTTTTTATGGCGAAGCCCAATCCGTGCTGACGGGGATCCTCAGGTTCGTTACCTTTCCAGAAGAAATTGTAGTGTTCCTCTCTGAGGGAGCCATTAGAGGCTAGTCTAGTTTTCTGGGGGACAGCTATGGTGATATTTAGCTTGGTGAGTTCTCTATCGATGATGGCCGTTTTCCTGGTATCATCAACTTCTCTGAGGTCATCGGAGATGCTTGTACACATAGTGCGCACATTCCAGCTTGCAAATCGAAATGTTGGAGTCTTCGTTATTCGTTTCTTTTTCTTTTTGTCTGGTGTGGAATTTTCGTCTGATTGTAATGTTAAGCAACACACTGAGCTCCAGACACCCACTGGAGTAGACAGACGATGGCGGGTCAACAACTTATTCACCGGGGGCTGCCCGGCTTGAGGCGGGCGGTAGTTTGAAATCGGGACACGATGATCCCTCCCACCGACAAAGCTGACCCGTGGCGCCCCTTCCCTACGCCAATCGGATGGGACTTATAACCCGTAAACTGTCAGCTTCCGTGTTGTTTCCTCACTTAGTAGCGAGACTGGAGTAACCTCTCCAGGGCGCAAGCCTAGGCATGGAATATGGAGATCCTGGGTTGCCCATGCTTCAGGATCCCCCTCTCGTCCTTTCTGATTTGGTCCAAAGGAATGTTGAGCATGACATTTGGCACCAGTTTGGATGCAGGACCTGCCGGAAGGGGCTCTACTCCGGATTTTTTGTCTTGGTTTACTCCCGTAGCCTTTCCTTCTCCCGAAGATATCCACAAGGAAGTGGAAGCATAGGTTTTCAATCATAGTTTTCTTCTGCTAGAAACATTTCCTTGACCAGGCTAACGAGCTTCATCTACCCGGGTTTGGAGTTTCTCTTCTCTTAGGCTGCCTGCCAAGGCTAATGAGCCCAGTCTGCCCTCCCGGTTATACCGCCGAGCACTCGGTCGCGCCACACAACAGGCTCTGTGGAAACAAGGGGCCCCGCATGAAGGTGCTGTTGTGGATACAATAGTTTAGGAGAGGATATATGCAAGTAACCTCATGTCCATCAGAGCAAGACAGTGGTCCTGCAGCGATCACTACACCTAGGAATGAGAGGCTATGAGACACGCTTCACTTCCCTTTGGCAAGAAGGGCATCAGGCCCAGACCTTGCTTTGAGACAATTGCACAAATAATTGAGTAAGTTTGCAGACGATTCTAATCTGCAGCTACATACTTTGGAACGGACGCTCCGTGTAGAGGCGGTGAACGAGCAGTGAAAATATCAAAATTATTGCGCGTCCTCTATTTATAAAGCTAACCAAAGCAATGTTTCATAACAATTATGCCACACAGTTTGGAACTCACACACTCGAGATATATAGACACTCAAAAGCAAAATGAAACAAGAAGATAGAAGAAACATTACAGTTAAGAACGTCAAAGAATAATGGAGTCTACATGTTATGACAAGATTACTAATGAAGCAAGAGAACATACAAAATTAACTGATAACATCTTTGCATTGAAAATGAAGGTATGATATTAAAAGAAGCAACAAACCAAATCATGATGCAAACAATAGGACATTTCTTTCTTAGGAGTCAGTATGATTAGAAACGGAATCGGGAAGAAAATAATGAGCACCTTCCTAATGTGAGTAGTTGACCTGAAAATCTTTGAAGAAAAACTGTCGGCAATCTACAACATACATACATATATTAAATCTCAAGTGAAACGAATCAACCAATTTAACGCACAACAATCAACCTAATTCAGATTCTTTAAACATTAAATGTAATTTTGGAGTTTAAATATAAATGACAGTCTCCAATTAAATGCACCAAAGTAATCAAAAATCAAAAATTAAAATAGCTTTGGTATTGAAAAGGTTATGTGAGTTCAACTTTTAAACATATAAATACATATCTATAATTCTACAATATAATTTATTGAAGGGGTCACCTCTAAAGTTTTAACGAGATACATATGATGGATTAACAAGGTCTGTGCTCATAAATAAAGAAATCCTTTGAACGCTTACGTCCTTTTCCACACCAACTGTCTTTTCCAGAATTGATTGGCCGTCTTTTAAATTTCTCACAGTATATATGTCAGCATTAGGATCCACATGATAATTCCTCTTTAAGTTTAAAGTAAGAGTATCGGAATTGCGTTTCAGGAGAAAGGTCAACTTCTCAGGAAGGTCAGGGTCATCGATTGATCGCTTGTCTCTCTGAAGTCGCGTGGTTACGTATTTCAGCCAGACTGTTTCTGTTGTTGCTATCAAAATGGAGATAAACGTTTAAAATCAACGAACAAACCACAGTCAGTTACGACGTAAAATATATATATATATATATATATATATATATATATATATATATATATATATATATATATATATATATATATATATGATCAATAAGAAGAAGGTATTCTGCATTGTAGATGTAAAAAAAAAGATTCTGTTTGATAATATGGAATTAAATTTTCTAACTCACGCAAATTGTGTGATTTGTAAACAATTTATATCTTATCGCTCATTTCAAAAGCTTGTTTTATATATGATTCAGTGGCTTCAAATGTTGCTTAAGAATGTTGTGATGTATACAATTATGTCACAATTTAAAATTCTGTGTAATAATTAATTTTTAAATAGCTATCACTTATTAAATGTAATCCTTCAACAGCAAAATTAACAACCGCGGGCAAAACCACAGCACAGGATATATTTTCTCTTAACTTGCAATCATTTTCAATTTGATTTGCAACAATAAAATAGTTGAATTCGTTCCTAAAACGATATTTCAAAAGAAAGGCAAGCAAGAAAAAACGAATACATTTTTTGTACATGTATATGTATATGTACAGAAGAAGATTCAAAGTCAGGAACATATAGAAATGCAGACGGATTGGAAGATGGAAAGATGGTTGTATTGATATATATATATATATATATATATATATATATATATATATATATATATATATATATATATATATATATATATATATATATATATATATATATATATATATATATATATATAAAGAGAGAGAGTGAGAAAGAGAGAGAGAGAGAGAGAGAAAGAGAGAGAGAAAGAGAGAGAGACAGACAGACAGACAGACAGACAGACAGACAGAGAAAAACAGACACAAGACAGAGACAGTGATAGATTTATACGTACCGATTGGGAAATATGCTGTGAAGCAGAAAACAAATATACATATATTGCTCATCATCATCAATTCTAGACGAGCTGGCATCTATGGAGTTACTGTGTGACTTAACGATGACAAGTGAGCTTATATCTTCGTCTAGTCGGACCTTAATTATGTAATTTATGGAAAACGTGTTCCGAACACGTATTAAGTTTTTTGTTCCCAAACAAATCCATTTAAAGCATATTGAGTAATGTTATGTAACTTTAATTACTTTTAATGAAAATATCTTAAGGATTTTTTCTAATCTACGGTTGTACCTTTGATGTCATTATGTGAAATGGTATCAGATGAAACTATTTACATATATTAACGAGGCTGAAATTGTATAATACACAATACAAGCTAACATATAGATTGCAACATAGGAAATCGTTTGTGACTAAAATAGATATATTCTCTCATAAACGTGAAATTAAAAACGAAAAGCAGATAGTTATGTAGAAATAAATAATTTCAAAGCGTTAGGTAGATCAAAAGAAAGTATGTCTATAATTTTGTCTTTGCATTTGTTATCTGTCTTTATATTAGCCTTCTGATTATCTTACCCCAAGCACAAAGCAATACCTATAAATATATATGTCGGCTATGAAGTTGTATATGTCGACATGTTTGGAAAAAAAACCTTAATACTTATTGTAAATTGAAATATATATAGTTCATTCTTTAGAACCTCAAATATTGGTGCAACTAAACCAAGTTGATTTCATGACCAAGGCAAACATTTACATTCAACATCGGTTGCTCTATTTTGCAATGATCCACTTTCCTAAATAAATCACCAAATGTCAACAAGTAATCTGTAGTATGACAATTGCATTTCTAGAAAAGTACTTGTTTTTCAATCCGCTGAACATAACTAAGAAAGAGAATTGGGTAAGTGAAGATAAGATTCCTCCTAACACAAAATAGAAGTAGTATTACGTTTTTAGCTCAAGTTTACCACGTTACCATTAAAACTCATCCATTCCATGGGGGAAGCTATTTACCGAGACTAATGGTTGAGGTAATATAGCTTCTTGGAATTTCTAGAGTTCGTGAGAACATTGTTAGTGTCGTTTGTATTTTAAAGACGAGATGCTCATTAACACGATTTCATGTATTTTGTTCTACTGACTGATTTTTTTTATTGGGATCTGTGTGTATGCGTGTGTGCTCGTATATGTGTATGTGATTTTGATTCCTAACGTAGCTTCAAATATTTTTCAGTAATGTAAGTAGGATGTCTATTGTGTGTCAGTTTATAGTGATGTCTAGCACTGGGACAATATGCCGCATAAAGGTTGCAAGATGACCCACTTTTGTTTCATTTTATTGTCAACAGGCAGACTTTCCCTATACTAAGCTAATAATGCTGAGTGCCGACATCGGCAGATGTTACTGCTATTCTTTTTAAGTACAATTAGATCCAATATATGTTACTTCAACATTGAACAGACGCATGGTTTGGAAACATTTTGTGATAATGATCCTATTATATTATATCGACAAACACTATCTTTGGCATATATATATATGCAGTTACGAGGTCAGAGAAAGTGAGAGAGAAGGAGAGAGAGATTTTAATAACATTTCATGCATATCATTATCAACTCTAGACGAGATGGCATCTATGGAGTTACTGTATGACTTAATGATGACAAGGGAGCTTATATCTTCGTCTAGTCGGACCTTAATTATGTAATTTATGGCTAGCGTGTTCCGAACACGTATCAAGTTTTGTTTACCCAAACATTTTTTAATATCCATTTAAAGCATATTGAGTAATGTTATGTAACTTTAATTACTTGTAATGAAAATAGCTTTAGGATTTTTCTAATCTACGGTTGTACCTTTCATGACATTATGTGAAATGGTATCAGATGAAACTATTTACATATATTAACGAGGCTGAAATTGTATAATACACAATACAAGCTAACATATAGATTGCAACATAGGAAATCTTTTTCCATGTAAACAGTTATGTTTTCTCATGAACATGAATTTAAAAACTAAAAGCAAATAGTTATATAGAAATAATTAATTTCAAAGCGTTCGGTATATCAAAAAAAAGTATGTCTATAATTTTGTCTTTGCATTTGTTATCTGTCTTTATATGAGCCATCTGCTAATCTTACCTCAAGCACAATGCAATACCTATAAATATATATGTCGACTATGAAGTTGTATAAGTCGAATAGTCTGGAAAAAAACTTAATTCGTATTGTAAATTAAAATATATAAATAGTTCATTCTTTTGAACCTCATATATTGGTGCAACTAAACCAAATTGATTTCATGGCCAAAGTAAACATTTACATGCAACAGAGGTGGCCCTATTTTTCAATGCTCCACTTTCCTAAACTTATCAACAAATGCCAACAAGTGATCTGTAGCTTGACAATTGCATTTCTAGAAAGTACTTGTTTTTCAATCCGCTGAACATAACTAAGAAATATAATTGAGTAAGTAAAGATAAGATTCCTCCTAAACACAAAATAGAAGTAATATTACGTTTGTAGCTCAAGTTTACCATGTTACCATTAGAACTCATCCATTCCATGGGACAGCGATGAACCCAGACTATTGGTTGAGGTAATATATCTTTTTGGAATTTCTAGAGTACGTGATAACATTGTCAGTGTCGTTTGTATTTTAAAGACGAGATGCTCATTAACACGATTTCAAGTATTGTGTTCTATTGACTGATTTATTTTTATTTAACAGCCGTTTGGTTTGGAAACATTTTTTGATAATGATTATATTATATTATATCCACACACACTACCTTTGGCTTGGCCAACAAGGTAATTAAGAAATCTCTCTCTCTCTCTCTCTCTCTCTCTCTCTCTCTCTCTCTCTCTCTCTCTCTCTCTCTCTTTTTTTTTTCTCTCTCTCTCGCTCTCTCTCTCTCTCTCTCTCTCTCTCTCTCTTCTCTCTCTCTCTCTCTCTCTCTCTCTCTCTCTCTCTCTCTCTCTCTCTCTCTCTCTCTCTCTCTCTCTCTCTCTATATATATATATATATATATATATATATATATATATATATATGCAGTTATACTGTATAACCTTTAATTAGTATTCAAAGTATGTCGATGCAGTTTTAATCTATACATAAAAATATGCATGTACTGCAACGACCAATTAAACTTAGTTCAATTAGTTTCACGCTAATAACCGATATTGCAAATGAGAACTTTAAATACAATTAAATTATATACCTCAGCAGCGGAATTATTATTTTTGAATTATCCAATATAGGCAACCTCATTCAGTACTAAGAAAGTAGAAACTGTGAATTACCACTAAATATTAAGGACTTCTTTATTCAGTGTGCTGAATATATTAAATAGAATAATTCGATGTTATGGACTGTTAATGTTTCTTTTCAGACAGACACAATGATACAATTATATGATGATGTGGCATGTTTGTAGGTCAGTGGTAACTTCTAACCGCCATATCTATCAATATCGCCCACTTAGGCTTATATAGGATTTTGAGAAATCCATCCAGATCATTCAGTGATGGAAATGATTGTTTTCGTGATAGTTCAGTGATGTTTGTATTTTCAGTACGGATTTCTTTTTTGAAGGTTGAAATGGCGATATGGTGACTGATGTGGCTTTCAGCTTTCTCTAA